>JAXFYN010001068.1:15000-57670 GCA_036172215.1 Camellia granthamiana
TTTGGCTTCTTGAGGAAGCTTGAACCCTCTGAACCTTCGTTTTAGCTTCTTGAGGAAGCTTGAACCTTTTGAACCCTTATTTTAGCTTCTTGAGGAAGTTGATCCTTCTGAACCTTCGTTTTAGCTTCTTGGGAGAGCCTGAACTTTTTGAACCTTCATTTCAGCTTGTTGAGGGAGTTTGAACCTTTTGAACCATCGTTCTGGCTTCTTGAGGGAGCTTGAACCTTTTGAACCTTCATTTTAGCTTCTTGAGGGAGTTTGAACCTTTTGAACCATCGTTCTAGCTTCTTGAGGGAGCTTGAACCCTTTGAACCTTCGTTTTAGCTTATTGAGGAAGCTTGAACCTTTTGAACCTGTGTTTTGGCTTCTTGAGGAAGCTTGAACCCTCTGAACCTTCGTTTTAGCTTCTTGAGGAAGGTTGAACCTTTTGAATCCTTATTTTCGCTTCTTGAGGAAGTTGATCCTTCTGAACCTTCGTTTTAGCTTCTTGGGGGAGCCTGAACCTTTTGAACCTTTGTTTTAGCTTCTTGAGGGAGCTTGAACCCTTTGAACCTTCGTTTTAGCTTCGTGGGGGAGACTGAACCTTTTGAGCCTTCGTTTTAGTTTCTTGAGGGAGCTTGAACCTTTTGAACCTTCGTTTCAGCTTCTTCAGGGAGCTTGAACCTGTTGAACCCTGGTTTTTGCTTCTTGAGGTGGTTGAACTTTCTGAACCTTCATTGTAGCTTCTTGTGGGAGCTTGATACTTTTGAACCTTCATTTTAGCTTCTTGAGGGAGTTTGAACCTTTTGAACCATCGTTCTAGCTTCTTGAGGGAGCTTGAACCTTTTGAACCTTTGTTTTAGCTTCTTGAGGAAGCTTGAACCTTTTGAACCCTGGTTTTGGCTTCTTGAGGAAGCTTGAACCCTCTGAACCTTCGTTTTAGCTTCTTGAGGAAGTTTGAACCTTTTACCCCATATTTTAGCTTCTTGAGGAAGTTGATCCTTCTGAACCTTCGTTTTAGCTTCTTGGGGGAGCTTGAACTTTTTGAACCTTCGTTTTAGCTTCTTGAGGGAGCTTGAACATTTTGAACTTTCATTTTAGCCTCTTGGGGGAGCCTGAACCTTTTGAGCCTTCGTTTTAGCTTCTTGAGGGAGCTTGAACCTTTTGAACCTTCGTTTTAGCTTCATGAGGGAGCTTGAACCTTTTAAACCCTGGTTTTTGCTTCTTGAGGAAGCTTGAACCTTTTGAACCCTTATTTTTGCTTCTTGAGGAAGTTGATCCTTCTGAACCTTCGTTTTAGCTTCTTGGGGGAGCCTGAACCTTTTGAACCTTCGTTTTAGCTTCTTGAGGGCGCTTGAACCCTTTGAACCTTCGTTTTAGCTTCGTGGGGGAGCCTGAACCTTTTGAGCCTTCGTTTTAGCTTCTTGAGGGAGCTTGAACCTTTTGAACCTTCGTTTCAGCTTCTTGAGGGAGCTTGAACCTTTTGAACCCTGGTTTTTGCTTCTTGAGGTAGTTGAACCTTCTGAACCTTCGTTTTAGCTTCTTGTGGGAGCTTGAACCTTTTGAACCTTCATTTTAGCTTCTTGAGGGAGTTTGAACCTTTTGAACCATCGTTCTAGCTTCTTGAGGGAGCTTGAACCTTTTGAAATTTCGTTTTAGCTTCTTGAGGAAGCTTGAACCTTTTGAACCCATGTTTTGGCTTCTTGAGGAAGCTTGAACCCTCTGAACCTTCGTTTTAGCTTCTTGAGGCAGCTTGAACCTTTTGAACCCTTATTTTCGTTTCTTGAGGAAGTTGATCCTTCTGAACCTTCGTTTTAGCTTCTTGGGGGGTGCCTGAACCTTTTGAACCTTCGTTTTAGCTTCTTGAGGGAGCTTGAACCCTTTGAACCTTCGTTTTAGCTTCGTGGGGGAGCCTGAACCTTTTGAGCCTTCGTTTTAGCTTCTTGAGGGAGCTTGAACCTTTTGAACCTTCGTTTTAGCTTCTTGAGGGAGCTTGAACCTTTTGAACCCTGGTTTTTGCTTCTTGAGGTAGTTGAACCTTCTGAACCTTCGTTTCAGCTTCTTGAGGGAGGTTGAACCTTTTGAACCCTGGTTTTTGCTTCTTGAGGTAGTTGAACCTTCTGAACCTTCGTTTTAGCTTCTTGTGGGAGCTTGAACCTTTTGAACCTTCATTTTAGCTTCTTGAGGGAGTTTGAACCTTTTGAACCATCGTTCTAGCTTCTTGAGGGAGCTTGAACCTTTTGAAACTTCGTTTTAGCTTCTTGAGGAAGCTTGAACCTTTTGAACCTGTGTTTTGGCTTCTTGAGGAAGTTTGAACCCTCTGAACCTTCGTTTTAGCTTCTTGAGGAAGGTTGAACCTTTTGAATCCTTATTTTCGCTTCTTGAGGAAGTTGATCCTTCTGAACCTTTGTTTTAGCTTCTTGGGGGAGCCGGAACCTTTTGAACCTTCGTTTTAGCTTCTTGAGGGAGCTTGAACCCTTTGAACCTTCGTTTTAGCTTCGTGGGCGAGCCTGAACCTTTTGAGCCTTCGTTTTAGCTTCTTGACGGAGCTTGAACCTTTTGAACCTTCGTTTTAGCTTCTTCAGGGAGCTTGAACCTGTTGAACCCCGGTTTTTGCTTCTTGAGGTAGTTGAACCTTCTGAACCTTCGTTGTAGCTTCTTGTGGGAGCTTGAACCTTTTGAACCTTCATTTTAGCTTCTTGAGGGAGTTTGAACCTTTTGAACCATCGTTCTAGCTTCTTGAGGGAGCTTGAACCTTTTGAACCTTCGTTTTAGCTTATTGAGGAAGCTTGAACCTTTTGAACCCTTGTTTTGGCTTCTTGAGGAAGCTTGAACCCTCTAAACCTTCGTTTTAGCTTCTTGAGGAAGCTTGAACCTTTTGAAAACCTTATTTTAGCTTCTTGTGGAAGTTGATCCTTCTGAACCTTCGTTTTAGCTTCTTGGGGGAGCCTGAAACTTTTGAACCTTCATTTTAGCTTCTTCAGGGAGTTTGAACCTTTTGAACCATCGTTCTAGCTTCTTGAGGGAGCTTGAACCTTTTGAACCTTCATTTTAGCTTCTTGAGGGAGTTGGAACCTTTTGAACCATCGTTCTAGCTTCTTGAGGGAGCTTGAACCTTTTGAACCTTCGTTTTAGCTTCTTGAGGAAGCTTGAACCTTTTGAACCCTTGTTTTGGCTTCTTGAGGAAGCTTGAACCCTCTGAACCTTCGTTTAGCTTCTTGAGGAAGCTTGTACCTTTTGAGCCCTTATTTTCGCTTCTTGAGGAAGTTGATCCTTCTGAACCTTCGTTTTAGCTTCTTGCGGGAGCCTGAACCTTTTGAACCTTCGTTTTAGCTTCTTGAGGTAGCTTGAACCCTTTGAAATTTTGCTTTAGCTTCGTGGGGGAGCCTGAACCTTTTGAGCCTTCGTTTTAGCTTCTTGAGGGAGCTTGAACCTTTTGAACCTTCGTTTTAGCTTCTTGAGGGAGCTTGAACCTTTTGAACCCTGGTTTTTGCTTCTTGAGATAGTTGAACCTTCTGAACCTTCGTTGTAGCTTCTTGTGGGAGCTTGAACCTTTTGAACCTTCATTTTAGCTTCATGAGGGAGTTTGAACCTTTTGAACCATCGTTCTAGCTTCTTGAGGGAGCTTGAACCTTTTGAACCTTCGTGTTAGCTTCTTGAGGAAGCTTGAACCTTTTGAACCCTTGTTTTGGCTTCTTGAGGAAGCTTGAACCCTCTGAACCTTCGTTTTAGCTTCTTGAGGGAGCTTGAACCTTTTGAACCCTGGTTTTTGCTTCTTGAGATAGTTGAACCTTCTGAACCTTCGTTGTAGCTTCTTGTGGGAGCTTGATCCTTCTGAACCTTTGTTTTAGCTTCTTGGGGGAGCTTGAACGTTTTGAACCTTCGTTTTAGCTTCTTGAGGGAGCGTGAACCTTTTGAACCTTCGTTTTAGCCTCTTGGGGGAGCCTGAACATTTTGCGCCTTCGTTTTAGCTTCTTGAGGGAGCTTGAACCTTTTGAACCTTCGTTTTAGCTTCTTGAGGGAGCTTGAACCTTTTCAACCCTGGTTTTTGCTTCTTGAGGAAGCTTGAACCTTTTGAACCCATATTTTAGCTTCTTGAGGAAGTTGATCCTTCTGAACCTTCGTTTTAGCTTCTTGGGGGAGCCTGAACCTTTTGAACCTTCGTTTTAGCTTCTTGAGGGAGCTTGAACCTTTTGAACCTTCGTTTTAGCTTCGTGGGGGAGCCTGAACGTTTTGAGCCTTCGTTTTAGCTTCTTGAGGGAGCTTCAACCTTTTCAACCTTCGTTTCAGCTAATTGAGGGAGCTTGAACCTTTTGAACCCTGGTTTTTGCTTCTTGAGGTAGTTGAACCTTCCGAACCTTCGTTTTAGCTTCTTGTGGGAGCTTGAACCTTTTGAACCTTCATTTTAGCTTCTTGAGGGAGTTTGAACCTTTTGAACCATCGTTCTAGCTTCTTGAGGGAGCTTGAACCTTTTGAACCTTCGTTTTAGCTTCTTGAGGAAGCTTGAACCTTTTGAACCCTTGTTTTGGCCTCTTGAGGAAGCTTGAACCCTCTGAACCTTCGTTTTAGCTTCTTGAGGAAGCTTGAACCTTTTGAACCCTTATTTTCGCTTCTTGAGGAAGTTGATCATTCTGAACCTTCGTTTTAGCTTCTTGGGGGAGCCTGAACCTTTGGAACCTTCGTTTTAGCTTCTTGAGGGAGCTTGAACCTTTTGGACCTTCATTTTAGCTTCTTGAGGGAGCTTGCACCTTTTGAACCCTGGTTTTTGCTTCTTGAGGTAGCTGAACCTTCTGAACCTTCGTTTTAGCTTCTTGTGGGAGCTTGAACCTTTTGAAATTTCATTTTAGCTTCTTGAGGGAGTTTGAACATTTTGAACCATCGTTCTAGCTTCTTGAGGGAGCTTGAACCTTTTGAACCTTCGTTTTAGCTTCTTCAGGAAGCTTGAACCTTTTGAACCCTTGTTTTGGCTTCTTGAGGAAGCTTGAACCCTCTGAACCTTCGTTTTAGCTTCTTGAGGAAGCTTGAACCTTTTGAACCCTTATTTTCGCTTCTTGAGGAAGTTGATCCTTCTGAACCTTCGTTTTAGCTTCTTGGGGGAGCCTGAACCTTTTGAACCTTCGTTTTAGCTTCTTGAGGAAGCTTGAACCCTTTGAAACGTCGTTTTAGCTTCGTGGGGGAGCCTGAACCTTTTGAGCCTTCGTTTTAGCTTCTTGAGGGAGCTTGAACCTTTTGAACCTTCGTTTTAGCTTCTTGAGGGAGCTTGAACCTTTTGAACCCTGGTTTTTGCTTCTTGAGGTAGTTGAACCTTCTGAACCTTTGTTTTAGCTTCTTGTGGGTGCTTGAACCTTTTGAACCTTCATTTTAGCTTCTTGAGGGAGTTTGAACCTTTTGAACCATCGTTCTAGCTTCTTGAGGGAGCTTGAACCGTTTGAACCTTCGTTTTAGCTTATTGAGGAAGCTTGAACCTTTTGAACCCTTGTTTTGGCTTCTTGAGGAAGCTTGAACCCTCTGAACCTTCGTTTTAGCTTCTTGAGGAAGCTTGAACCTTTTGAACCGTTATTTTAGCTTCTTGAGGAAGTTGATCCTTCTGAACCTTCGTTTTAGCTTCTTGGGGGAGCCTGAACCTTTTGAACCTTCATTTTAGCTTCTTGAGGGAGTTTGAACCTTTTGAACCATCGTTCTAGCTTCTTGAGGGAGCTTGAACCTTTTGAACCTTCGTTTTAGCTTCTTGAGGAAGCTTGAACCTTTTGAACCCTTGTTTTGGCTTCTTGAGGAAGCTTGAACCCTCTGAACCTCCGTTTTAGCTTCTTGAGGAAGCTTAAACCTTTTGAACCCTTATTTTTGCTTCTTGAGGAAGTTGATCCTTCTGAACCTTCGTTTTAGCTTCTTGGGGGAGCCTGAACCTTTTGAACTTTCGTTTTAGCTTCTTGAGGGAGCTTGAACCCTTTGAACCTTCGTTTTAGCTTCGTGGCGGAGCCTGAACCTTTTGAGCCTTCGTTTTAGCTTCTTGAGGGAGCTTGAACCTTTTGAACCTTCGTTTTAGCTTCTTGAGGGAGCTTGAACCTTTTAAACCCTGGTTTTTGCTTCTTGAGGTAGTTGAACCTTCGTTGTAGCTTCTTGTGGGAGCTTGAACCTTTTGAACCTTCATTTTAGCTTCTTGAGGGAGTTTGAACCTTTTGAACCATCGTTCTAGCTTCTTGAGGGAGCTTGAACCTTTTGAACCTTCGTTTTAGCTTATTGAGGAAGCTTGAACCTTTTGAACCCTTGTTTTGGCTTCTTGAGGAAGCTTGAACCCTCTGAACCATCGTTTTAGCTTCTTGAGGAAGCTTGAACCTTTTGAACCCTTATTTTAGCTTCTTGAGGAAGTTGATCCGTCTGAACCTTTGTTTTAGCTTCTTGGGGGAGCCTAAACCTTTTGAACCTTCATTTTAGCTTCTTGAGGGAGTTTGAACCTTTTGAACCATCGTTCTAGCTTCTTGAGGGAGCTTGAACCTTTTGAACCTTCATTTTAGCTTCTTGAGGGAGTTTGAACCTTTTGAACCATCGTTCTAGCTTCTTGAGGGAGCTTGAACCTTTTGAACCTTCGTTTTAGCTTCTTGAGGAAGCTTGAACATTTTGAACCCTGGTTTTTGCTTCTTGAGGTAGTTGAACCTTCGTTGTAGCTTCTTGTGGGAGCCTGAACCTTTTGAACCTTTATTTTAGCTTCTTGAGGGAGTTTGAACCTTTTGAACCATCGTTCTAGCTTCTTGAGGGAGCTTGAACCTTTTGAACCTTCATTTTAGCTTCTTGAGGGAGTTTGAACCTTTTGAACCATCGTTCTAGCTTCTTGAGGGAGCTTGAACCTTTTGAACCTTCGTTTTAGCCTCTTGAGGAAGCTTGAACCTTTTGAACCCTTGTTTTGGCTTCTTGAGGAAGCTTGAATCCTCTGAACCTTCGTTTTAGCTTCTTGAGGAAGCTTGAACCTTTTGAATCCTTATTTTCGCTTCTTGAGGAAGTTGATCCTTCTGAACCTTCGTTTTAGCTTCTTGGGGGAGCCTGAACCTTTTGAACCTTCGTTTTAGCTTCTTGAGGGAGCTTGAACCCTTTGAACCTTCGTTTTAGCTTCGTGGGGGAGCCTGAACCTTTTGAGCCTTCGTTTTAGCTTCTTGGGGGAGCTTGAACCTTTTGAACCTTCGTTTTAGCTTCTTCAGGCAGCTTGAACCTGTTGAACCTTGGTTTTTGCTTCTTGAGGTAGTTGAACCTTCTGAACCTTCGTTGTAGCTTCTTGTGGGAGCTTGAACCTTTTGAACCTTCATTTTAGCTTCTTGAGGGAGCTTGAACCTTTTGAACCATCGTTCTAGCTTCTTGAGGGAGCTTGAACCTTTTGAACCTTCATTTTAGCTTCTTGAGGGAGTTTGAACCTTTTGAACCATCGTTCTAGCTTCTTGAGGGAGCTTGAACCTTTTGAACCTTCGTTTTAGCTTCTTGAGGAAGCTTGAACCTTTTGAACCCTGGTTTTGGCTTCTTGAGGAAGCTTGAACCCTCCGAACCTTCGTTTTAGCTTCTTGAGGAAGTTTGAACCTTTTGAACCCATATTTTAGCTTCTTGAGGAAGTTGATCCTTCTGAACCTTCGTTTTAGCTTCTTGGGGGCGCTTGAACTTTTTGAACCTTCGTTTTAGCTTCTTGAGGGTGCTTGAACCTTTTGAACCTTCGTTTTAGCCTCTTGGGGGAGCCTGAACCTTTTGAGCCTTCGTTTTAGCTTCTTGAGGGAGCTTGAACCTTTTGAACCTTCGTTTTAGCTTCTTGAGGGAGCTTGAACCTTTTGAACCCTGGTTTTTGCTTCTTGAGGAAGCTTGAAACTTTTGAACCCTTATTTTAGCTTCTTGAGGAAGTTGATCCTTCTGAACCTTCGTTTTAGCTTCTTGGGGGAGCCTGAACCTTTTGAACCTTCGTTTTAGCTTCTTGAGGGAGCTTGAACCTTTTGAACCTTCGTTTTACCTTCATGGGGGAGCCTGAACGTTTTGAGCCATCGTTTTAGCTTCTTGAGGGAGCTTGAACCTTTTGAACCTTCGTTTCAGCTTCTTGAGGGAGCTTGAACCTTTTGAACCCTGGTTTTTGCTTCTTGAGGTAGATGAACCTTCTGAACCTTCGTTTTAGCTTCTTGTTGGAGCTTGAACCTTTTGAACCTTCATTTTAGCTTCTTGAGGGAGTTTGAACCTTCTGAACCTTCGTTGTAGCTTCTTGTGGGAGCTTGAACCTTTTGAACCTTCATTTTAGCTTCTTGAGGGAGTTTGAACCATTTGAACCATCGTTCTAGCTTCTTGAGGGAGCTTGAACCTTTTGAACCTTTGTTTTAGCTTCTTGAGGAAGCTTGAACCTTTTGAACCCTGGTTTTGGCTTCTTGAGGAAGCTTGAACCCTCTGAACCTTCGTTTTAGCTTCTTGAGGAAGTTTGAACATTTTAACCCATATTTTAGCTTCTTGAGGAAGTTGATCTTTCTGAACCTTCGTTTTAGCTTCTTGGGGGAGCTTGACCTTTTTGAACCTTCGTTTTAGCTTCTTGAGGGAGCTTGAACCTTTTGAACCTTCGTTTTAGCCTCTTGGGGGAGCCTGAACCTTTTGAGCCTTCGTTTTAGCTTCTTGAGGGAGCTTGAACCTTTTGAACCTTCGTTTTAGCTTCTTGAGGGAGCTTGAACCTTTTAAACCCAGGTTTTTGCTTCTTGAGGAAGCTTGAACCCTCTGAACCTTCGTTTTAGCTTCTTGAGGAAGCTTGAACCTTTTGAACCCTTATTTTCGCTTCTTGAGGAAGTTGATCCTTCTGAACCTTCGTTTTAGCTTCTTCGGGGAGCCTGAACCTTTTGAACCTTCGTTTTAGCTTCTTGAGGGAGCTTGAACCCTTTGAACCTTCGTTTTTGCTTCGTGGGGGAGCCTGAACCTTTTGAGCCTTCGTTTTAGCTTCTTGAGGGAGCTTGAACCTTTTGAACCTTCGTTTTAGCTTCTTGAGGGAGCTTGAACCTTTAGAACCCTGGTTTTTGCTTCTTGAGATAGTTGAACCTTCTGAACCTTCGATGTAGCTTCTTGTGGGAGCTTGAACCTTTTGAACCTTCATTTTAGCTTCTTGAGGGAGTTTGAACCTTTTGAACCATCGTTCTAGCTTCTTGAGGGAGCTTGAACCTTTTGAACCTTCGTTTTAGCTTCTTGAGGGAGCTTGAACCTTTTGAACCCTGGTTTTTGCTTCTTGAGATAGTTGAACCTTCTGAACCTTCGTTGTAGCTTCTTGTGGGAGCTTGAACCTTTTGAACCTTCATTTTAGTTTCTTGAGGGAGTTTGAACCTTTTGAACCATCGTTCTAGCTTCTTGAGGGAGCTTGAACCTTTTGAACCTTCGTTTTAGCTTCTTGAGGAAGCTTGAACCTTTTGAACCCTTGTTTTGGCTTCTTGAGGAAGCTTGAACCCTCTGAACCTTCGTTTTAGCTTCTTGAGGAAGTTTGAACCTTTTGAACCCATATTTTAGCTTCTTGAGGAAGTTGATCCTTCTGAACCTTTGTTTTAGCTTCTTGGCGGAGCTTGAACTTTTTGAACCTTCGTTTTAGCTTCTTGAGGGAGCGTGAACCTTTTGAACCTTCGTTTTAGCCTCTTGGGGGAGCCTGAACATTTTGAGCCTTCGTTTTAGCTTCTTGAGGGAGCTTGAACCTTTTGAACCTTCGTTTTAGCTTCTTGAGGGAGCTTGAACCTTTTCAACCCTGGTTTTTGCTTCTTGAGGAAGCTTGAACCTTTTGAACCCTTATTTTAGCTTCTTGAGGAAGTTGATCCTTCTGAACCTTCGTTTTAGCTTCTTGGGGGAGCCTGAACCTTTTGAACCTTCGTTTTAGCTTCTTGACGGAGCTTGAACCTTTTGAACCTTCGTTTTAGCTTCGTGGGGGAGCCTGAACGTTTTGAGCCTTCGTTTTAGCTTCTTGAGGGAGCTTGAACCTTTTGAACCTTCGTTTCAGCTTCTTGAGGGAGCTTGAACCTTTTGAACCCTGGTTTTCGCTTCTTGAGGTAGTTGAACCTTCTGAACCTTCGTTTTAGCTTCTTGTGGGAGCTTGAACCTTTTGAACCTTCATTTTAGCTTCTTGAGGGACTTTGAACTTTTTGAACCATCGTTCTAGCTTCTTGAGGGAGCTTGAACCTTTTGAACCTTCGTTTTAGCTTTTTGAGGAAGCTTGAACCTTTTGAACCCTTGTTTTGGCTTCTTGAGGAAGCTTGAACCCTCTAAACCTTCGTTTTAGCTTCTTGAGGAAGCTTGAACCTTTTGAACCTTTATTTTCGCTTCTTGAGGAAGTTGATCCTTCTGATCCTTCGTTTTAGCTTCTTGGGGGAGCCTGAACCTTTTGAACCTTCGTTTTAGCTTCTTGAGGGAGCTTGAACCCTTTGAAACGTCGTTTTAGCTTCGTGGGGGAGCCTGAACCTTTTGAGCCTTCGTTTTAGCTTCTTGAGGGACTTGAACCTTTTGAACCATCGTTTTAGCTTCTTGAGGGAGCTTGAACCTTTTGAACCCTGGTTTTTGCTTCTTGAGGTAGTTGAACCTTCTGAACGTTCGTTTTAGCTTCTTGTGGGTGCTTGAACCTTTTGAACCTTCATTTTAGCTTCTTGAGGGAGTTTGAACCTTTTGAACCATCGTTCTAGCTTCTTGAGGGAGCTTGAACCTTTTGAACCTTCGTTTTAGCTTATTGAGGAAGCTTGAACCTTTTGAACCCTTGTTTTGGCTTCTTGAGGAAGCTTGAACCCTCTGAACCTTCGTTTTAGCTTCTTGAGGAAGCTTGAACCTTTTGAACCCTTATTTTAGCTTCTTGAGGAAGTTGATCCTTCTGAACCTTCGTTTTAGCTTCTTGGGGGAGCCTGAACCTTTTGAACCTTCATTTTAGCTTCTTGAGGGAGTTTGAACCTTTTGAACAATCGTTCTAGCTTCTTGAGGGAGCTTGAACCTTTTGAACCTTCATTTTAGCTTCTTGAGGGAGTTTGAACCTTTTGAACCATCGTTCTAGCTTCTTGAGAGAGCTTGAACCTTTTGAACCTTCGTTTTAGCTTCTTGAGGAAGCTTGAACCTTTTGAACCCTTGTTTTGGCTTCTTGAGGAAGCTTGAACCCTCTGAACCTTCGTTTTAGCTTCTTGAGGAAGCTTGAACCTTTTGAACCCTTATTTTCGCTTCTTGAGGAAGTTGATCCTTCTGAACCTTCGTTTTAGCTTCTTGGGGCAGCCTGAACCTTTTGAACCTTCGTTTTAGCTTCTTGAGGGAGCTTGAACCCTTTGAACCTTCGTTTTAGCTTCGTGGCGGAGCCTGAACCTTTTGAGCCTTCGTTTTAGCTTCTTGAGGGAGCTTGAACCTTTTGAACCTTCGTTTTAGCTTCTTGAGGGAGCTTGAACCTTTTGAACCCTGGTTTTTGCTTCTTGAGATGGTTGAACCTTCGTTGTAGCTTCTTGTGGGAGGTTGAACCTTTTGAACCTTCATTTTAGTTTCTTGAGGGAGTTTGAACCTTTTGAACCATCGTTCTAGCTTCTTGAGGGAGCTTGAACCTTTTGAACCTTCGTTTTAGCTTATTGAGGAAGCTTGAACCTTTTGAACCCTTGTTTTGGCTTCTTGAGGAAGCTTGAACCCTCTGAACCTTCGTTTTAGCTTCTTGAGGAAGTTTGAACCTTTTGAACCCATATTTTAGCTTCTTGAGGAAGTTGATCCTTCTGAACCTTCGTTTTAGCTTCTTGGGGGAGCTGGAACTTTTGGAACCTTCGTTTTAGCTTCTTGAGGGAGCTTGAACCTTTTGAACCCTGGTTTTTGCTTCTTGAGATAGTTGAACCTTCTGAACCTTCGTTGTAGCTTCTTGTGGGAGCTTGAACCTTTTGAACCTTCATGTTAGCTTCTTGAGGGAGTTTGAACCTTTTGAACCATCGTTCTAGCTTCTTGAGGGAGCTTGAACCTTTTGAACCTTCGTTTTAGCTTCTTGAGGAAGCTTGAACCTTTTGAACCCTTGTTTTGGCTTCTTGAGGAAGCTTGAACCCTCTGAACCATCGTTTTAGCTTCTTGAGGAAGTTTGAACCTTTTGAACCCATATTTTAGCTTCTTGAGGAAGTTGATCCTTCTGAACCTTCGTTTTAGCTTCTTGGGGGAGCTTGAACTTTTTGAACCTTCGTTTTAGCTTTTTGAGGGAGCTTGAACCCATATTTTAGCTTCTTGAGGAAGTTGATCCTTCTGAACTTTTTGAACCTTCGTTCAAGCACCCACAAGAAGCTAAAACAAAGGTTCAGAAGGTTCAACTACCTCAAGAAGCAAAAACCAGGGTTCAAAAGGTTCAAGCTCCCTCAAGAAGCTAGAACGATGGTTCAAAAGGTTCAAACTCCCTCAAGAAGCTAAAATGAAGGTTCAAAAGGTTCAAGCTCCCACAAGAAGCTAAAACGAAGGTTCCGAAGGTTCAACTACCTCAAGAAGCAAAAACCAGGGTTCAAAAGGTTCAAGCTCCCTCAAGAAGCTAAAACGAAGGTTGAAAAGGTTCAAGCTCCTCAAGAAGCTAAAACGAAGGCTCAAAACGTTCAGGCTCCCCCACGAAGCTAAAACGAAGGTTCAAAAGGTTCAAGCTCCCTCAAGAAGCTAAAACGAAGGTTCAAAAGGTTCAGGCTCCCCCAAGAAGCTAAAACGAAGGTTCAGAAGGATCAACTTCCTCAAGAAGCTAAAATAAGGGTTCAAAAGGTTAAAGCTTCCTCAAGAAGAAAAACCAGGGTTCAAAAGGTTCAAGCTCCCTCAAGAAGCTAAAACGAAGGTTCAAAAGGTTCAAGCTCCCTCAAAAATCTAAAACGAAGGCTCAAAATGTTCAGGCTCCCCCAAGAGGCTAAAACGAAGGTTCAAAAGGTTCAAGCTCCCTCAAGAAGCTAAAACGAAGGTTCAAAAAGTTCAAGCTCCCCCAAGAAGCTAAAACGAAGGTTCAGAAGGATCAACTTCCTAGAGAAGCTAAAATATGGGTTCAAAAGGTTCAAACTTCCTCAAGAAGCTAAAACGAAGGTTCAGAGGGTTCAAGCTTCCTCAAGAAGCCAAAACAAGGGTTCAAAAGGTTCAAGCTTCCTCAAGAAGCTAAAACGAAGGTTCAAAAGGTTCAAGCTCCCTCAAGAAGCTAGAACGATGGTTCAAAAGGTTCAAACTCCCTCAAGAAGCTAAAATGAAGGTTCAAAAGGTTCAAGCTCCCACAAGAAGCTACAACGAAGGTTCAGAAGGTTCAACTATCTCAAGAAGCAAAAACTAGGGTTCAAAAGGTTCAAGCTCCCTCAAGAAGCTAAAACGAAGGTTCAAAAGGTTCAAGCTCCCTCAAGAAGCTAAAATGAAGGCTCAAAAGGTTCAGGCTCCCCCACGAAGCTAAAACGAAGGTTCAAAGGGTTCAAGCTCCCTCAAGAAGCTAAAACGAAGGTTCAAAAGGTTCAGGCTCCCCCAAGAAGCTAAAACGAAGGTTCAGAAGGATCAACTTCCTTAAGAAGCGAAATAAGGGTTCAAAAGGTTCAAGCTTCCTCAAGAAGCTAAAACGAAGGTTCAGAGGGTTCAAGCTTCCTCAAGAAGCCAAAACAAGGGTTCAAAAGGTTCAAGCTTCCTCAAGAAGCTAAAACGAAGGTTCAAAAGGTTCAAGCTCCCTCAAGAAGCTAGAACGATGGTTCAAAAGGTTCAAACTCCCGCAAGAAGCTAAAATGAAGGTTCAAAAGGTTCAGGCTCCCCCAAGAAGCTAAAACGAAGGTTCAGAAGGATCAACTTCCTCAAGAAGCTAAAATAAGGGTTCAAAAGGTTCAAGCTTCCTCAAGAAGCTAAAACGAAGGTTCAGAGGGTTCAAGCTTCCTCAAGAAGCCAAAACAAGGGTTCAAAAGGTTCAAGCTTCCTCAATAAGCTAAAACGAAGGTTCAAAAGGTTCAAGCTCCCTCAAGAAGCTAGAACGATGGTTCAAAAGGTTCAAACTCCCTCAAGAAGCTAAAATGAAGGTTCAAAAGGTTCAAGCACCCACAAGAAGCTAAAACGAAGGTTCAGAAGGTTCAACTACCTCAAGAAGCAAAAACCAGGGTTCAAAAGGTTCAAGCTCCCTCAAGAAGCTAAAACGAAGTTTCAAAAGGTTCAAGCTCCCTCAAGAAGCTAAAACGAAGGCTCAAAAGGTTCAGGCTCCCCCACGAAGCTAAAACGACGTTTCAAAGGGTTCAAGCTCCCTCAAGAAGCTAAAACGAAGGTTCAAAAGGTTCAGGCTCCCCCAAGACGCTAAAACGAAGGTTCAGAAGGATCAACTTCCTCAAGAAGCGAAAATAAGGGTTCAAAAGGTTCAAGCTTCCTCAAGAAGCTAAAACGAAGGTTCAGAGGGTTCAAGCTTCCTCAAGAAGCCAAAATAAGGGTTCAAAAGGTTCAAGCTTCCTCAAGAAGCTAAAACGAAGTTTCAAAAGGTTCAAGCTCCCTTAAGAAGCTAGAACGATGGTTCAAAAGGTTCACACTCCCTCAAGAAGCTAAAATGAAGGTTCAAAAGGTTCAACTACCTCAAGAAGCAAAAACCAGGGTTCAAAAGGTTCAACCTCCCTCAAGAAGCTGAAACGAAGGTTGAAAAGGTTGAAGCTCCCTCAAAAAGCTAAAACGAAGGCTCAAAACGTTCAGGCTCCCCCACGAAGCTAAAACGAAGGTTCAAAAGGTTCAAGCTCCCTCAAGAAGCTAAAACGAAGGTTCAAAAGGTTCAGGCTCCCCCAAGAAGCTAAAACGAAGGTTCAGAAGGATCAACTTCCTCAAGAAGCTAAAATAAGGGTTCAAAAGGTTAAAGCTTCCTCAAGAAGCAAAAACCAGGGTTCAAAAGGTTCAAGCTCCCTCAAGAAGCTAAAACGAAGGTTCAAAAGGTTCAAGCTCCCTCAAAAATCTAAAACGAAGGCTCAAAATGTTCAGGCTCCCCCAAGAGGGTAAAACGAAGGTTCAAAAGGTTCAAGCTCCCTCAAGAAGCTAAAACGAAGGTTCAAAAAGTTCAAGCTCCCCCAAGAAGCTAAAACGAAGGTTCAGAAGGATCAACTTCCTAGAGAAGCTAAAATATGGGTTTAAAAGGTTCAAACTTCCTCAAGAAGCTAAAACGAAGGTTCAGAGGGTTCAAGCTTCCTCAAGAAGCCAAAACAAGGGTTCAAAAGGTTCAAGCTTCCTCAAGAAGCTAAAACGAAGGTTCAAAAGGTTCAAGCTCCCTCAAGAAGCTAGAACGATGGTTCAAAAGGTTCAAACTCCTTCAAGAAGCTAAAATGAAGGTTCAAAAGGTTCAAGCTCCCACAAGAAGCTACAACGAAGGTTCAGAAGGTTCAACTATCTCAAGAAGCAAAAACCAGGGTTCAAAAGGTTCAAGCTCCCTCAAGAAGCTAAAACGAAGGTTCAAAAGGTTCAAGCTCCCTCAAGAAGCTAAAATGAAGGCTCCAAAGGTTCAGGCTCCCCCACGAAGCTAAAACGAAGGTTCAAAGGGTTCAAGCTCCCTCAAGAAGCTAAAACGAAGGTTCAAAAGGTTCAGGCTCCCCCAAGAAGCTAAAACGAAGGTTCAGAAGGATCAACTTCCTCAAGAAGCGAAATAAGGGTTCAAAAGGTTCAAGCTTCCTCAAGAAGCTAAAACGAAGGTTCAGAGGGTTCAAGCTTCCTCAAGAAGCCAAAACAAGGGTTCAAAAGGTTCAAGCTTCCTCAAGAAGCTAAAACGAAGGTTCAAAAGGTTCAAGCTCCCTCAAGAAGCTAGAACGATGGTTCAAAAGGTTCAAACTCCCGCAAGAAGCTAAAATGAAGGTTCAAAAGGTTCAGGCTCCCCCAAGAAGCTAAAACGAAGGTTCAGAAGGATCAACTTCCTCAAGAAGCTAAAATAAGGGTTCAAAAGGTTCAAGCTTCCTCAAGAAGCTAAAACGAAGGTTCAGAGGGTTCAAGCTTCCTCAAGAAGCCAAAACAAGGGTTCAAAAGGTTCAAGCTTCCTCAATAAGCTAAAACGAAGGTTCAAAAGGTTCAAGCTCCCTCAAGAAGCTAGAACGATGGTTCAAAAGGTTCAAACTCCCTCAAGAAGCTAAAATGAAGGTTCAAAAGGTTCAAGCACCCACAAGAAGCTAAAACGAAGGTTCAGAAGGTTGAACTACCTCAAGAAGCAAAAACCAGGGTTCAAAAGGTTCAAGCTCCCTCAAGAAGCTAAAACGAAGTTTCAAAAGGTTCAAGCTCCCTCAAGAAGCTAAAACGAAGGCTCAAAAGGTTCAGGCTCCCCCACGAAGCTAAAACGACGTTTCAAAGGGTTCAAGCTCCCTCAAGAAGCTAAAACGAAGGTTCAAAAGGTTCAGGCTCCCCCAAGACGCTAAAACGAAGGTTCAGAAGGATCAACTTCCTCAAGAAGCGAAAATAAGGGTTCAAAAGGTTCAAGCTTCCTCAAGAAGCTAAAACGAAGGTTCAGAGGGTTCAAGCTTCCTCAAGAAGCCAAAATAAGGGTTCAAAAGGTTCAAGCTTCCTCAAGAAGCTAAAACGAAGTTTCAAAAGGTTCAAGCTCCCTTAAGAAGCTAGAACGATGGTTCAAAAGGTTCACACTCCCTCAAGAAGCTAAAATGAAGGTTCAAAAGGTTCAACTACCTCAAGAAGCAAAAACCAGGGTTCAAAAGGTTCAAGCTCCCTCAAGAAGCTGAAACGAAGGTTGAAAAGGTTGAAGCTCCCTCAAGAAGCTAAAACGAAGGCTCAAAACGTTCAGGCTCCCCCACGAAGCTAAAACGAAGGTTCAAAAGGTTCAAGCTCCCTCAAGAAGCTAAAACGAAGGTTCAAAAGGTTCAGGCTCCCCCAAGAAGCTAAAACGAAGGTTCAGAAGGACCAACTTCCTCAAGAAGCTAAAATAAGGGTTCAAAAGGTTCAAGCTTCCTCAAGAAGCAAAAACCAGGGTTGAAAAGGTTCAAGCTCCCTCAAGAAGCTAAAATGAAGGTTCAAAAGGGTCAAGCTCCCTCAAGAAGCTAAAACGAAGGCTCAAAATGTTCAGGCTCCCCCAAGAGGCTAAAACGAAGGTTCAAACGGTTCACGCTCCCTCAAGAAGCTAAAACGAAGGTTCAAAAAGTTCAAGCTCCCCCAAGAAGCTAAAACAAAGGTTCAGAAGGATCAACTTCCTCAAGAAGCTAAAATATGGGTTCAAAAGGTTCAAACTTCCTCAAGAAGCTAAAACGAAGGTTCAGAGGGTTCAAGCTTCCTCAAGAAGCCAAAACAAGGGTTCAAAAGGTTCAAGCTTCCTCAAGAAGCTAAAACGAAGGTTCAAAAGGTTCAAGCTCCCTCAAGAAGCTAGAACGATGGTTCAAAAGGTTCAAACTCCCTCAAGAAGCTAAAATGAAGGTTCAAAAGTTTCAAGCTCCCACAAGAAGCTACAACGAAGGTTCAGAAGGTTCAACTATCTCAAGAAGCAAAAACCAGGGTTCAAAAGGTTCAATCTCCCTCAAGAAGCTAAAACGAAGGTTCAAAAGGTTCAAGCTCCCTCAAGAAGCTAAAACGAAGGCTCAAAAGGTTCAGGCTCCCCCACGAAGCTAAAACGAAGGTTCAAAGGGTTCAAGCTCCCTTAACAATCTAAAACGAAGGTTCAAAAGGTTCAGGCTCCCCCAAGAAGCTAAAACGAAGGTTCAGAAGGATCAACTTCCTCAAGAAGCGAAAATAAGTGTTCAAAAGGTTCAAGCTTCCTCAAGAAGCAAAAATCAGGGTTCAAAAGGTTCAAGCTCCCTCAAGAAGCTAAAACGAAGGTTCTAAAGGTTCAAGCTCCCTCAAGAAGCTAGAACGATGGTTCAAAAGGTTCAAACTCCCTCAAGAAGCTAAAATGAAGGTTCAAAAGGTTCAAGCTCCCTCAAGAAGCTAGAACGATGGTTCAAAAGGTTCAAACTCCCCCAAGAAGCTAAAATGAAGGTTCAAAAGGTTCAGGCTCCCCCAAGAAGCTAAAACGAAGGTTAGAAGAATCAACTTCCTCAAGAAGCTAAAATAAGGGTTCAAAAGGTTCAAGCTTCCTCAAGAAGCTAAAACGAAGGTTCAGAGGGTTCAAGCTTCCTCAAGAAGCCAAAAGAAGGGTTCAAAAGGTTCAAGCTTCCTCAATAAGCTAAAACGAAGGTTCAAAAGGTTCAAGCTCCCTCAAGAAGCTAGAACGATGGTTCAAAAGGTTCAAACTCCCTCAAGAAGCTAAAATGAAGGTTCAAAAGGTTCAAGCTCCCACAAGAAGCTACAATGAAGGTTCAGAAGGTTCAACTACCTCAAGAAGCAAAAACCAGGGTTCAAAAAGTTCAAGCTCCCTCAAGAAGCTAAAACGAAGGTTCAAAAGGTTCAAGCTCCCTCAAGAAGCTAAAACGAAGGCTCAAAAGGTTCAGGCTCCCCCACGAAGCTAAAACGAAGGTTCAAAGGGTTCAAGCTCCCTCAAGAAGCTAAAACGAAGGTTCAAAAGGTTCAGGCTCCCCCAAGAAGCTAAAACGAAGGTTCAGAAGGATCAACTTCCTCAAGAAGCGAAAATAAGTGTTCAAAAGGTTCAAGCTTCCTCAAGAAGCTAAAACGAAGGTTCAGAGGGTTCAAGCTTCCTCAAGAAGCCAAAACAAGGGTTCAAAAGGTTCAAGCTTCCTCAAGAAGCTAAAACGAAGGTTCAAAAGGTTCAAGCTCCCTCAAGAAGCTAGAACGATGGTTCAAAAGGTTCAAACTCCCTCAAGAAGCTAAAATGAAGGTTCAAAAGGTTCAAGCTCCCTCAAGAAGCTAGAACGATGGTTCAAAAGGTTCAAACTCCCTCAAGAAGCTAAAATGAAGGTTCAAAAGGTTCAAGCTCCCACAAGAAGTTACAACGAAGGTTCAGAAGGTTCAACTACCTCAAGAAGCCAAAACCAGGGTTCAAAAGGTTCAAGCTCCCTCAAGAAGCTAAAACGAAGGTTCAAAAGGTTCAAGCTCCCTCAAGAAGCTAAAACGAAGGCTCAAAAGGTTCAGGCTCCCCCACGGAGCTAAAACGAAGGTTCAATGCGTTCAAGCTCCCTCAAGAAGCTAAAACGAAGGTTCAAAAGGTTCAGGCTCCCCCAACAAGCTAAAACGAAGGTTCAGAAGGATCAACTTCCCTTAGAAGCGAAAATAAGGGTTCAAAAGGTTCAAGCTTCCTCAAGAAGCTAAAACGAAGGTTCAGAGTGTTCAAGCTTCCTCAAGAAGCCAAAACAAGGGTTCAAAAGGTTCAAGCTTCCTCAAGAAGCTAAAACGAAGGTTCAAAAGGTTCAAGAGCCCTCAAGAAGCTAGAACGATGGTTCAAAAGGTTCAAACTCCCTCAAGAAGCTAAAATGAAGGTTCAAAAGGTTCAAGCTCCCTCAAGAAGCTAGAACGATGGTTCAAAAGGTTCAAACTCCCTCAAGAAGCTAAAATGAAGGTTCAAAAGGTTTAGGCTCCCCCAAGAAGCTAAAACGAAGGTTCAGAAGGATCAACTACCTCAAGAAGCTAAAATAAGGGTTCAAAAGGTTCAAGCTTCCTCAAGAAGCTAAAACGAAGGTTCAGAGGGTTCAAGCTTCCTCAAGAAGCCAAAACAAGGGTTCAAAAGGTTCAAGCTTCCTCAATAAGCTAAAACGAAGGTTCAAAAGGTTCAAGCTCCCTCAAGAAGCTAGAACGATGGTTCAAAAGGTTCAAACTCCCTCAAGAAGCTAAAATGAAGGTTCAAAAGGTTCAAGCACCCACAAGAAGCTAAAACGAACGTTCAGAAGGTTCAACTACCTCAAGAAGCAAAAACCAGGGTTCAAAAGGTTCAAGCTCCCTCAAGAAGCTAAAACGAAGGTTCAAAAGGTTCAAGCTCCCTCAAGAAGCTAAAACGAAGGCTCAAAAGGTTCAGGCTCCCCCACGAAGCTAAAACGACATTTCAAAGGGTTCAAGCTCCCTCAAGAAGCTAAAACGAAGGTTCAAAAGGTTCAGGCTCCCCCAAGACGCTAAAACGAAGGTTCAGAAGGATCAACTTCCTCAAGAAGCGAAAATAAGGGTTCAAAAGGTTCAAGCTTCCTCAAGAAGCTAAAACGAAGGTTCAGAGGGTTCAAGCTTCCTCAAGAAGCCAAAATAAGGGTTCAAAAGGTTCAAGCTTCCTCAAGAAGCTAAAACGAAGGTTCAAAAGGTTCAAGCTCCCTTAAGAAGCTAGAACGATGGTTCAAAAGGTTCACACTCCCTGAACAAGCTAAAATGAAGGTTCAAAAGGTTCAAGCTCCCACAAGAAGCTAAAACGAAGGTTCAGAAGGTTCAACTACCTCAAGAAGCAAAAACCAGGGTTCAAAAGGTTCAAGCTCCCTGAAGAAGCTGAAACGAAGGTTGAAAAGGTTCAAGCTCCCTCAAGAAGCAAAAACGAAGGCTCAAAACGTTCAGGCTCCCCCACGAAGCTAAAACGAAGGTTCAAAAGGTTCACACTCCCTCAAGAAGCTGAAATGAAGGTTCAAAAGGTTCAACTATCTCAAGAAGCAAAAACCAGGGTTCACAAGGTTCAAGCTCCCTCAAGAAGCTGAAACGAAGGTTGAAAAGGTTGAAGCTCCCTCAAGAAGCTAAAACGAAGGCTCAAAACGTTCAGGCTCCCCCACGAAGCTAAAACGAAGGTTCAAAAGGTTCAAGCTCCCTCAAGAAGCTAAAACGAAGGTTCAAAAGGTTCAGGCTCCCCCAAGAAGCTAAAACGAAGGTTCAGAAGGACCAACTTCCTCAAGAAGCTAAAATAAGTGTTCAAAAGGTTCAAGCTTCCTCAAGAAGCAAAAACCAGGGTTGAAAAGGTTCAAGCTCCCTCAAGAAGCTAAAATGAAGGTTCAAAAGGTTCAAGCTCCCTCAAGAAGCTAAAACGAAGGCTCAAAATGTTCAGGCTCCCCCAAGAGGCTAAAACGAAGGTTCAAAAGGTTCACGCTCCCTCAAGAAGCTAAAACGAAGGTTCAAAAAGTTCACGCTCCCGCAAGAAGCTAAAACAAAGGTTCAGAAGGATCAACTTCCTCAAGAAGCTAAAATATGGGTTCAAAAGGTTCAAACTTCCTCAAGAAGCTAAAACGAAGGTTCAGAGGGTTCAAGCTTCCTCAAGAAGCCAAAACAAGGGTTCAAAAGGTTCAAGCTTCCTCAAGAAGCTAAAACGAAGGTTCAAAAGGTTCAAGCTCCCTCAAGAAGCTAGAACGATGGTTCAAAAGGTTCAAACTCCCTCAAGAAGCTAAAATGAAGGTTCAAAAGGTTCAAGCTCCCACAAGAAGCTACAACGAAGG
Organism: Camellia granthamiana; assembly: GCA_036172215.1. Taxonomy (NCBI): domain Eukaryota; kingdom Viridiplantae; phylum Streptophyta; class Magnoliopsida; order Ericales; family Theaceae; genus Camellia; species Camellia granthamiana. The sequence continues at coordinate 36,156 of JAXFYN010001068.1, forward strand.
TTCAGACGGTTCAATAATCTCAAGAAGCAAAAACCAGGGTTCAAAAGGTTCAAGCTCCCTCAAGAAGCTAAAACGAAGGTTCAAAAGGTTCAAGCTCCCTCAAGAAGCTAAAACGAAGGCTCAAAAGGTTCAGGCTCCCCCACGAAGCTAAAACGAAGGTTCAAAGGGTTCAAGCTCCCTTAAGAAGCTAAAACGAAGGTTCAAAAGGTTCAGGCTCCCCCAAGAAGCTAAAACGAAGGTTCAGAAGGATCAACTTCCTTAAGAAGCGAAAATAAGGGTTCAAAAGGTTCAAGCTTCCTCAAGAAGCTAAAACGAAGGTTCAGAGGGTTCAAGCTTCCTCAAGAAGCCAAAACAATGGTTCAAAAGGTTCAAGCTTCCTCAAGAAGCTAAAACGAAGGTTCTAAAGGTTCAAGCTCCCTCAAGAAGCTAGAACGATGGTTCAAAAGGTTCAAACTCCCTCAAGAAGCTAAAATGAAGGTTCAAAAGGTTCAAGCTCCCTCAAGAAGCTAGAACGATGGTTCAAAAGGTTCAAACTCCCTCAAGAAGCTAAAATGAAGGTTCAAAAGGTTCAGGCTCCCCCAAGAAGCTAAAACAAAGGTTCAGAAGGATCAACTTCCTCAAGAAGCTAAAATAAGGGTTCAAAAGGTTCAAGCTTCCTCAAGAAGCTAAAACGAAGCTTCAGAGGGTTCAAGCTTCCTCAAGAAGCTAAAACAAGGGTTCAAAAGGTTCAAGGTTCCTCAATGAGCTAAAACGAAGGTTCAAAAGGTTCAAGCTCCCTCAAGAAGCTAGAACGATGGTTCAAAAGGTTCAAACTCCCTCAAGAAGCTAAAATGAAGGTTGAAAAGGTTCAAGCTCCCACAAGAAGCTACAACGAAGGTTCAGAAGGTTCAACTACCTCAAGAAGCAAAAACCAGGGTTCAAAAGGTTCAAGCTCCCTCAAGAAGCTAAAACGAAGGTTCAAAAGGTTCAAGCTCCCTCAAGAAGCTAAAACGAAGGCTCAAAAGGTTCAGGCTCCCCCACGAAGCTAAAACGAAGGTTCAAACCGTTCAAGCTCCCTCAAGAAGCTAAAACGAAGGTTCAACAGGTTCAGGCTCCCCCAAGAAGCTAAAACGAAGGTTCAGAAGGATCAACTTCCTCAAGAAGCGAAAATAAGGGTTCAAAAGGTTCAAGCTTCCTCAAGAAGCTAAAACGAAGGTTCAGAGGGTTCAAGCTTCCTCAAGAAGCCAAAACAAGGGTTCAAAAGGTTCAAGCTTCCTCAAGAAGCTAAAACGAAGTTTCAAAAGGTTCAAGCTCCCTCAAGAAGCTAGAACGATGGTTCAAAAGGTTCAAACTCCCTCAAGAAGCTAAAATGAAGGTTCAAAAGGTTCAAGCTCCCACAAGAAGCTAAAACGAAGGTTCAGAAGGTTCAACTACCTCAAGAAGTAAAAACTAGGGTTCAAAAGGTTCAAGCTCTCTCAAGAAGCTGAAACGAAGGTTCAAAAGGTTCAAGCTCCCTCTAGAAGCTAAAACGAAGGCTCAAAATGTTCAGGCTCCCCCATGAAGGTAAAACGAAGGTTCAAAAGGTTCAAGCTTCCTCAAGAAGCTAAAACGAAGGTTCAAAAGGTTCAGGCTCCCCCAAGAAGCTAAAACGAAGGTTCAGAAGGATCAACTTCCTCAAGAAGCTAAAATAAGGGTTCAAAAGGTTCAAGCTTCCTCAAGAAGCAAAAACCAGGGTTCAAAAGGTTCAAGCTCCCTCAAGAAGCTAAAACGAAGGTTCAAAAGGTTCAAGCTCCCTCAAGAATCTAAAACGAAGGTTCAAAAGGTTCAGGCTCCCCCAAGAGGCTAAAACGAAGGTTCAAAAGGTTCAAGCTCCCTCAAGAAGCTAAAACGAAGGTTCAAAAAGTTCAAGCTCCCGCAAGAAGCTAAAACGAAGGTTCAGAAGGATCAACTTCCTCAAGAAGCTAAAATATGGGTTCAAAAGGTTCAAACTTCCTCAAGAAGCTAAAACGAAGGTTCAGAGGGTTCAAGCTTCCTCAAGAAGCCAAAACAAGGGTTCAAAAGGTTCAAGCTTCATCAAGAAGCTAAAACGAAGGTTCAAAAGGTTCAAGCTCCCTCAAGAAGCTAGAACGATGGTTCAAAAGGTTCAAACTCCCTCAAGAAGCTAAAATGAAGGTTCAAAAGGTTCAAGCTCCCTCAAGAAGCTAGAACGATGGTTCAAAAGGTTCAAACTCCCTCTAGAAGCTAAAATGAAGGTTCAAAAGGTTCAGGCTCCCCCAAGAAGCTAAAACGAAGGTTCAGAAGGATCAACTTCCTCAAGAAGCTAAAATAAGGGTTCAAAAGGTTCAAGCTTCCTCAAGAAGCTAAAACGAAGGTTCAGAGGGTTCAAGCTTCCTCAAGAAGCCAAAACAAGGGTTCAAAAGGTTCAAGCTTCCTCAATAAACTAAAACGAAGGTTCAAAAGGTTCAAGCTCCCTCAAGAAGCTAGAACGATGGTTCAAAAGGTTCAAACTCCCTCAAGAAGCTAAAATGAAGGTTCAAAAGGTTCAAGCTCCCACAAGAAGCTAAAACGAAGGTTCAGAAGGTTCAACTACCTCAAGAAGCAAAAATGAGGGTTCAAAAGGTTCAAGCTCCCTCAAGGAGCTAAAACGAAGGTCCAAAAGGTTCAAGCTCACTCAAGAAGCTAAAACGAAGGCTCAAAAGGTTCAGGCTCCCCCACGAAGCTAAAACGAAGGTTCCAAGGGTTCAAGCTCCCTCAAGAAGCTAAAACGAAGGTTCAAAAGGTTCAGGCTCCCCCAACAAGCTAAAACGAAGGTTCAGAAGGATCAACTTCCTCAAGAAGCGAAAATAAGGGTTCAAAAGGTTCAAGCTTCCTCAAGACGCTAAAACGAAGGTTCAAAGGGTTCAAGCATTCTCAAGAAGCCAAAACAAGGGTTCAAAAGGTTCAAGCTTCCTCAAGAAGCTAAAACGAAGGTTCAAAAGGTTCAAGCTCCCTCAAGAAGCAGGAACGATGGTTCAAAAGGTTCAAACTCCCTCAAGAAGCTAAAATGAAGGTTCAAAAGGTTCAAGCTCCCTCAAGAAGCTAGAACGATGGTTCAAAAGGTTCAAACTCCCTCAAGAAGCTAAAATGAAGGTTCAAAAGGTTCAGGCTCCCCCAAGAAGCTAAAACAAAGGTTCAGAAGGATCAACTTCCTCAAGAAGCTAAAATAAGGGTTCAAAAGGTTCAAGCTTCCTCAAGAAGCTAAAACGAAGCTTCAGAGGGTTCAAGCTTCCTCAAGAAGCCAAAACAAGGGTTCAAAAGGTTCAAGGTTCCTCAATGAGCTAAAACGAAGGTTCAAAAGGTTCAAGCTCCCTCAAGAAGCTAGAACGATGGTTCAAAAGGTTCAAACTCCCTTAAGAAGCTAAAATGAAGGTTGAAAAGGTTCAAGCTCCCACAAGAAGCTACAACGAAGGTTCAGAAGGTTCAACTACCTCAAGAAGCAAAAACCAGGGTTCAAAAAGTTCAAGCTCCCTCAAGAAGCTAAAACGAAGGTTCAAAAGGTTCAAGCTCCCTCAAGAAGCTAAAACGAAGGCTCAAAAGGTTCAGGCTCCCCCACGAAGCTAAAACGAAGGTTCAAAGGGTTCAAGCTCCCTCAAGAAGCTAAAACGAAGGTTCAAAAGGTTCAGGCTCCCCCAAGAAGCTAAAACGAAGGTTCAGAAGGATCAACTTCCTCAAGAAGCGAAAATAAGGGTTCAAAAGGTTCAAGCTTCCTCAAGAAGCTAAAACGAAGGTTCAGAGGGTTCAAGCTTCCTCAAGAAGCCAAAACAAGGGTTCAAAAGGTTCAAGCTTCCTCAAGAAGCTAAAACGAAGTTTCAAAAGGTTCAAGCTCCCTCAAGAAGCTAGAACGATGGTTCAAAAGGTTCAAACTCCCTCAAGAAGCTAAAATGAAGGTTCAAAAGGTTCAAGCTCCCACAAGAAGCTACAACGAAGGTTCAGAAGGTTCAATTACCTCAAGAAGCAAAAACCAGGGTTCAAAAGGTTCAAGCTCCCTCAAGAAGCTAAAACGAAGGTTCAAAAGGTTCAAGCTCCCTCAAGAAGCTAAAACGAAGGCTCAAAAGGTTCAGGCTCCCCCACGAAGCTAAAACGAAGGTTCAAAGGGTTCAAGCTCCCTCAAGAAGCTAAAAGGAAGGTTCAAAAGGTTCAGGCTCCCCCAAGAAGCTAAAACGAAGGTTCAGAAGGATCAACTTCCTCAAGAAGCGAAAATAAGTGTTCAAAAGATTCAAGCTTCCTCAAGAAGCTAAAACGAAGGTTCAGAGGGTTCAAGCTTTCTCAAGAAGCCAAAACAAGGGTTCAAAAGGTTCAAGCTTCCTCAAGAAGCTAAAACGAAGGTTCAAAAGGTTCAAGCCCCCTCAAGAAGCTAGAACGATGGTTCAAAAGGTTCAAACTCCCTCAAGAAGCTAAAATGAAGGTTCAAAAGGTTCAAGCTCCCTCAAGAAGCTAGAACGATGGTTCAAAAGGTTCAAACTCCCTCAAGAAGCTAAAATGAAGGTTCAAAAGGTTCAGGCTCCCCTAAGAAGCTAAAACGAAGGTTCAGAAGGTTCAACTACCTCAAGAAGCAAAAACCAGGGTTCAAAAGGTTCAAGCTCCCTCAAGAAGCTGGAACGATGGTTCAAAAGGTTCAAACTCCCTCAAGAAGCTAAAATGAAGGTTCAAAAGGTTCAAGCTCCCACAAGAAGCTAAAACGAAGGTTCAGAAGGTTCAACTACCTCAAGAAGCAAAAACCAGGGTTCAAAAGGTTCAAGCTCCCTCAAGAAGCTAAAACGAAGGTTGAAAAGGTTCAAGCTCCTCAAGAAGCTAAAACGAAGGCTCAAAACGTTCATGCTCCCCCACGAAGCTAAAACGAAGGTTCAAAAGGTTCAAGCTCCCTCAAGAAGCTAAAACGAAGGTTCAAAAGGTCCAGGCTCCCCCAAGAAGCTAAAACGAAGGTTCAGAAGGATCAACTTCCTCAAGAAGCTAAAATAAGGGTTGAAAAGGTTAAAGCTTCCTGAAGAAGCAAAAACCAGGGTTCAAAAGGTTCAAGCTCCCCCAAGAAGCTAAAACGAAGGTTCAAAAGGTTCAAGCTCCCTCAAAAATCTAAAACGAAGGCTCAAAATGTTCAGGCTCCCCCAAGAGGCTAAAACGAAGGTTCAAAAGGTTCAAGCTCCCTCAAGAAGCTAAAACGAAGGTTCAAAAAGTTCAAGCTCCCCCAAGAAGCTAAAACGAAGGTTCAGAAGGATCAACTTCCTAGAGAAGCTAAAATATGGGTTCAAAAGTTTCAAACTTCCTCAAGAAGCTAAAACGAAGGTTCAGAGGGTTCAAGCTTCCTCAAGAAGCCAAAACAAGGGTTCAAAAGGTTCAAGCTTCCTCAAGAAGCTAAAACGAAGGTTCAAAAGGTTCAAGCTCCCTCAAGAAGCTAGAACGATGGTTCAAAAGGTTCAAACTCCCTCAAGAAGCTAAAATGAAGGTTCAAAAGGTTCAAGCTCCCACAAGAAGCTACAACGAAGGTTCAGAAGGTTCAACTATCTCAAGAAGCAAAAACCAGGGTTCAAAAGGTTCAAGCTCCCTCAAGAAGCTAAAACGAAGGTTCAAAAGGTTCAAGCTCCCTCAAGAAGCTAAAATGAAGGCTCAAATGGTTCAGGCTCCCCCACGAAGCTAAAACGAAGGTTCAAAGGGTTCAAGCTCCCTCAAGAAGCTAAAACGAAGGTTCAAAAGGTTCAGGCTCCCCCAAGAAGCTAAAACGAAGGTTCAGAAGGATCAACTTCCTCAAGAAGCGAAATAAGGGTTCAAAAGGTTCAAGCTTCCTCAAGAAGCTAAAACGAAGGTTCAGAGGGTTCAAGCTTCCTCAAGAAGCCAAAACAAGGGTTCAAAAGGTTCAAGCTTCCTCAAGAAGCTAAAACGAAGGTTCAAAAGGTTCAAGCTCCCTCAAGAAGCTAGAACGATGGTTCAAAAGGTTCAAACTCCCGCAAGAAGCTAAAATGAAGCTTCAAAAGGTTCAGGCTCCCCCAAGAAGCTAAAACGAAGGTTCAGAAGGATCAACTTCCTCAAGAAGCTAAAATAAGGGTTCAAAAGGTTCAAGCTTCCTCAAGAAGCTAAAACGAAGGTTCAGAGGGTTCAAGCTTCCTCAAGAAGCCAAAACAAGGGTTCAAAAGGTTCAAGCTTCCTCAATAAGCTAAAACGAAGGTTCAAAAGGTTCAAGCTCCCTCAAGAAGCTAGAACGATGGTTCAAAAGGTTCAAACTCCCTCAAGAAGCTAAAATGAAGGTTCAAAAGGTTCAAGCACCCACAAGAAGCTAAAACGAAGGTTTAGAAGGTTCAACTACCTCAAGAAGCAAAAACCAGGGTTCAAAAGGTTCAAGCTCCCTCAAGAAGCTAAAACGAAGTTTCAAAAGGTTCAAGCTCCCTCAAGAAGCTAAAACGAAGGCTCAAAAGGTTCAGGCTCCCCCACGAAGCTAAAACGACGTTTCAAAGGGTTCAAGCTCCCTCCAGAAGCTAAAACGAAGGTTCAAAAGGTTCAGGCTCCCCCAAGACGCTAAAACGAAGGTTCAGAAGGATCAACTTCCTCAAGAAGCGAAAATAAGGGTTCAAAAGGTTCAAGCTTCCTCAAGAAGCTAAAACGAAGGTTCAGAGGGTTCAAGCTTCCTCAAGAAGCCAAAATAAGGGTTCAAAAGGTTCAAGCTTCCTCAAGAAGCTAAAACGAAGTTTCAAAAGGTTCAAGCTCCCTTAAGAAGCTAGAACGATGGTACAAAAGGTTCACACTCCCTCAAGAAGCTAAAATGAAGGTTCAAAAGGTTCAACTACCTCAAGAAGCAAAATCCAGGGTTCAAAAGGTTCAAGCTCCCTCAAGAAGCTGAAACGAAGGTTGAAAAGGTTGAAGCTCCCTCAAGAAGCTAAAACGAAGGCTCAAAACGTTCAGGCTCCCCCACGAAGCTAAAACGAAGGTTCAAAAGGTTCAAGCTCCCTCAAGAAGCTAAAACGAAGGTTCAAAAGGTTCAGGCTCCCCCAAGAAGCTAAAAGGAAGGTTCAGAAGGATCAACTTCCTCAAGAAGCTAAAATAAGGGTTCAAAAGGTTAAAGCTTCCTCAAGAAGCAAAAACCAGGGTTCAAAAGGTTCAAGCTCCCTCAAGAAGCTAAAACGAAGGTTCAAAAGGTTCAAGCTCCCTCAAAAATCTAAAACGAAGACTCAAAATGTTCAGGCTCCCCCAAGAGGCTAAAACGAAGGTTCAAAAGGTTCAAGCTCCCTCAAGAAGCTAAAACGAAGGTTCAAAAAGTTCAAGCTCCCCCAAGAAGCTAAAACGAAGGTTCAGAAGGATCAACTTCCTAGAGAAGCTAAAATATGGGTTCAAAAGGTTCAAACTTCCTCAAGAAGCTAAAACGAAGGTTCAGAGGGTTCAAGCTTCCTCAAGAAGCCAAAACAAGGGTTCAAAAGGTTCAAGCTTCCTCAAGAAGCTAAAACGAAGGTTCAAAAGGTTCAAGCTCCCTCAAGAAGCTAGAACGATGGTTCAAAAGGTTCAAACTCCTTCAAGAAGCTAAAATGAAGGTTCAAAAGGTTCAAGCTCCCACAAGAAGCTACAACGAAGGTTCAGAAGGTTCAACTATCTCAAGAAGCAAAAACCAGGGTTCAAAAGGTTCAAGCTCCCGCAAGAAGCTAAAACGAAGGTTCAAAAGGTTCAAGCTCCCTCAAGAAGCTAAAATGAAGGCTCAAAAGGTTCAGGCTCCCCCACGAAGCTAAAACGAAGGTTCAAAGGGTTCAAGCTCCCTCAAGAAGCTAAAACGAAGGTTCAAAAGGTTCAGGCTCCCCCAAGAAGCTAAAACGAAGGTTCAGAAGGATCAACTTCCTCAAGAAGCGAAATAAGGGTTCAAAAGGTTCAAGCTTCCTCAAGAAGCTAAAACGAAGGTTCAGAGGGTTCAAGCTTCCTCAAGAAGCCAAAACAAGGGTTCAAAAGGTTCAAGCTTCCTCAAGAAGCTAAAACGAAGGTTCAAAAGGTTCAAGCTCCCTCAAGAAGCTAGAACGATGGTTCAAAAGGTTCAAACTCCCGCAAGAAGCTAAAATGAAGGTTCAAAAGGTTCAGGCTCCCCCAAGAAGCTAAAACGAAGGTTCAGAAGGATCAACTTCCTCAAGAAGCTAAAATAAGGGTTCAAAAGGTTCAAGCTTCCTCAAGAAGCTAAAACGAAGGTTCAGAGGGTTCAAGCTTCCTCAAGAAGCCAAAACAAGGGTTCAAAAGGTTCAAGCTTCCTCAATAAGCTAAAACGAAGGTTCAAAAGGTTCAAGCTCCCTCAAAAAGCTAGAACGATGGTTCAAAAGGTTCAAACTCCCTCAAGAAGCTAAAATGAAGGTTCAAAAGGTTCAAGCACCCACAAGAAGCTAAAACGAAGGTTCAGAAGGTTCAACTACCTCAAGAAGCAAAAACCAGGGTTCAAAAGGTTCAAGCTCCCTCAAGAAGCTAAAACGAAGTTTCAAAAGGTTCAAGCTCCCTCAAGAAGCTAAAACGAAGGCTCAAAAGGTTCAGGCTCCCCCACGAAGCTAAAACGACGTTTCAAAGGGTTCAAGCTCCCTCAAGAAGCTAAAACGAAGGTTCAAAAGGTTCAGGCTCCCCCAAGACGCTAAAACGAAGGTTCAGAAGGATCAACTTCCTCAAGAAGCGAAAATAAGGGTTCAAATGGTTCAAGCTTCCTCAAGAAGCTAAAACGAAGGTTCAGAGGGTTCAAGCTTCCTCAAGAAGCCAAAATAAGGGTTCAAAAGGTTCAAGCTTCCTCAAGAAGCTAAAACGAAGTTTCAAAAGGTTCAAGCTCCCTTAAGAAGCTAGAACGATGGTTCAAAAGGTTCACACTCCCTCAACAAGCTAAAATGAAGGTTCAAAAGGTTCAAGCTCCCACAAGAAGCTAAAACGAAGGTTCAGAAGGTTCAACTACCTCAAGAAGCAAAAACCAGGGTTCAAAAGGTTCAAGCTCCCTCAAGAAGCTGAAACGAAGGTTGAAAAGGTTCAAGCTCCCTCAAGAAGCAAAAACGAAGGCTCAAAACGTTCAGGCTCCCCCACGAAGCTAAAACGAAGGTTCAAAAGGTTCACACTCCCTCAAGAAGCTAAAATGAAGGTTCAAAAGGTTCAACTATCTCAAGAAGCAAAAACCAGGGTTCACAAGGTTCAAGCTCCCTCAAGAAGCTGAAACGAAGGTTGAAAAGGTTGAAGCTCCCTCAAGAAGCTAAAACGAAGGCTCAAAACGTTCAGGCTCCCCCACGAAGCTAAAACGAAGGTTCAAAAGGTTCAAGCTCCCTCAAGAAGCTAAAACGAAGGTTCAAAAGGTTCAGGCTCCCCCAAGAAGCTAAAACGAAGGTTCAGAAGGACCAACTTCCTCAAGAAGCTAAAATAAGGGTTCAAAAGGTTCAAGCTTCCTCAAGAAGCAAAAACCAGGGTTGAAAAGGTTCAAGCTCCCTCAAGAAGCTAAAATGAAGGTTCAAAAGATTCAAGCTCCCTCAAGAAGCTAAAACGAAGGCTCAAAATGTTCAGGCTCCCCCAAGAGGCTAAAACGAAGGTTCAAAAGGTTCACGCTCCCTCAAGAAGCTAAAACGAAGGTTCAAAAAGTTCACGCTCCCGCAAGAAGCTAAAACAAAGGTTCAGAAGGATCAACTTCCTCAAGAAGCTAAAATATGGGTTCAAAAGGTTCAAACTTCCTCAAGAAGCTAAAACGAAGGTTCAGAGGGTTCAAGCTTCCTCAAGAAGCCAAAACAAGGGTTCAAAAGGTTCAAGTTTCCTCAAGAAGCTAAAACGAAGGTTCAAAAGGTTCAAGCTCCCTCAAGAAGCTAGAACGATGGTTCAAAAGGTTCAAACTCCCTCAAGAAGCTAAAATGAAGGTTCAAAAGGTTCAAGCTCCCACAAGAAGCTACAACGAAGGTTCAGACGGTTCAATAATCTCAAGAAGCAAAAACCAGGGTTCAAAAGGTTCAAGCTCCCTCAAGAAGCTAAAACGAAGGTTCAAAAGGTTCTGGCTCCCCCAAGAAGCTAAAACGAAGGTTCAGAAGGATCAACTTCCTCAAGAAGCGAAAATAAGTGTTCAAAAGGTTCAAGCTTCCTCAAGAAGCAAAAACCAGGGTTAAAAAGGTTCAAGCTCCCTCAAGAAGCTAAAACGAAGGTTCTAAAGGTTCAAGCTCCCTCAAGAAGCTAGAACGATGGTTCAAAAGGTTCAAACTCCCTCAAGAAGCTAAAATTAAGGTTCAAAAGGTTCAAGCTCCCTCAAGAAGCTAGAACGATGGTTCAAAAGGTTCAAACTCCCTCAAGAAGCTAAAATGAAGGTTCAAAAGGTTCAGGCTCCCCCAAGAAGCTAAAACGAAGGTTCAGAAGAATCAACTTCCTCAAGAAGCTAAAATAAGGGTTCAAAAGGTTCAAGCTTTCTCAAGAAGCTAAAACGAAGGTTCAGAGGGTTCAAGCTTCCTCATGAAGCCAAAACAAGGGTTCAAAAGGTTCAAGCTTGCTCAATAAGCTAAAACGAAGGTTCAAAAGGTTCAAGCTCCCTCAAGAAGCTAGAACGATGGTTCAAAAGGTTCAAACTCCCTCAAGAAGCTAAAATGAAGGTTCAAAAGGTTCAAGCTCCCACAAGAAGCTACAATGAAGGTTCAGAAGGTTCAACTACCTCAAGAAGCAAAAACCAGGGTTCAAAAAGTTCAAGCTCCCTCAAGAAGCTAAAACGAAGGTTCAAAAGGTTCAAGCTCCCTCAAGAAGCTAAAACGAAGGCTCAAAAGGTTCAGGCTCCCCCACGAAGCTAAAACGAAGGTTCAAAGGGTTCAAGCTCCCTCAAGAAGCTAAAACGAAGGTTCAAAAGGTTCAGGCTCCCCCAAGAAGCTAAAACGAAGGTTCAGAAGGATCAACTTCCTCAAGAAGCGAAAATAAGTGTTCAAAAGGTTCAAGCTTCCTCAAGAAGCTAAAACGAAGGTTCAGAGGGTTCAAGCTTCCTCAAGAAGCCAAAACAAGGGTTCAAAAGGATCAAGCTTCCTCAAGAAGCTAAAACGAAGGTTCAAAAGGTTCAAGCTCCCTCAAGAAGCTAGAACGATGGTTCAAAAGGTTCAAACTCGCTCAAGAAGCTAAAATGAAGGTTCAAAAGGTGCAAGCTCCCTCAAGAAGCTAGAACGATGGTTCAAAAGGTTCAAACTCCCTCAAGAACCTAAAATGAAGGTTCAAAAGGTTCAAGCTCCCACAAGAAGCTACAACGAAGGTTCAGAAGGTTCAACTACCTCAAGAAGCAAAAACCAGGGTTCAAAAGGTTCAAGCTCCCTCAAGAAGCTAAAACGAAGGTTCAAAAGGTTCAAGCTCCCTCAAGAAGCTAAAACGAAGGCTCAAAAGGTTCAGGCTCCCCCACGAAGCTAAAACGAAGGTTCAATGGGTTCAAGCTCCCTCAAGATGCTAAAACGAAGGTTCAAATGGTTCAGGCTCCCCCAAGAAGCTAAAACGAAGGTTCAGAAGGATCAACTTCCTCAAGAAGCGAAAATAAGGGTTCAAAAGGTTCAAGCTTCCTCAAGAAGCTAAAACGAAGGTTCAGAGGGTTCAAGCTTCCTCAAGAAGCCAAAACAAGGGTTCAAAAGGTTCAAGCTTCCTCAAGAAGCTAAAACGAAGGTTCAAAAGGTTCAAGAACCCTCAAGAAGCTAGAACCATGGTTCAAAAGGTTCAAACTCCCTCAAGAAGCTAAAATGAAGGTTCAAAAGGTTCAAGCTCCCTCAAGAAGCTAGAACGATGGTTCAAAAGGTTCAAACTCCCTCAAGAAGCTAAAATGAAGGTTCAAAAGGTTTAGGCTCCCCCAAGAAGCTGAAACGAAGGTTCAGAAGGATCAACTACCTCAAGAAGCTAAAATAAGGGTTCAAAAGGTTCAAGCTTCCTCAAGAAGCTAAAACGAAGGTTCAGAGGGTTCAAGCTTCCTCAAGAAGCCAAAACAAGGGTTCAAAAGGTTCAAGCTTCCTCAATAAGCTAAAACGAAGGTTCAAAAGGTTCAAGCTCCCTCAAGAAGCTAGAACGATGGTTCAAAAGGTTCAAACTCCCACAAGAAGCTAAAATGAAGGTTCAAAAGGTTCAAGCACCCACAAGAAGCTAAAACGAAGGTTCAGAAGGTTCAACTACCTCAAGAAGCAAAAACCAGGGTTCAAAAGGTTCAAGCTCCCTCAAGAAGCTAAAACGAAGGTTCAAAAGGTTCAAGCTCACTCAAGAAGCTAAAACGAAGGCTCAAAAGGTTCAGGCTCCCCCACGAAGCTAAAACGACATTTCAAAGGGTTCAAGCTCCCTCAAGAAGCTAAAACGAAGGTTCAAAAGGTTCAGGCTCCCCCAAGACGCTAAAACGAAGGTTCAGAAGGATCAACTTCCTCAAGAAGCGAAAATAAGGGTTCAAAAGGTTCAAGCTTCCTCAAGAAGCTAAAACGAAGGTTCAGAGGGTTCAAGCTTCCTCAAGAAGCCAAAATAAGGGTTCAAAAGGTTCAAGCTTCCTCAAGAAGCTAAAACGAAGGTTCAAAATGTTCAAGCTCCCTTAAGAAGCTAGAACGATGGTTCAAAAGGTTCACACTCCCTGAACAAGCTAAAATGAAGGTTCAAAAGGTTCAAGCTCCCACAAGAAGCTAAAACGAAGGTTCAGAAGGTTCAACTACCTCAAGAAGCAAAAACCAGGGTTCAAAAGGTTCAAGCTCCCTCAAGAAGCTGAAACGAAGGTTGAAAAGGTTCAAGCTCCCTCAAGAAGCAAAAACGAAGGCCCAAAACGTTCAGGCTCCCCCACGAAGCTAAAACGAAGGTTCAAAAGGTTCACACTCCCTCAAGAAGCTAAAATGAAGGTTCAAAAGGTTCAACTATCTCAAGAAGCAAAAACCAGGGTTCACAAGGTTCAAGCTCCCTCAAGAAGCTGAAACGAAGGTTGAAAAGGTTGAAGCTCCCTCAAGAAGCTAAAACGAAGGCTCAAAACGTTCAGGCTCCCCCACGAAGCTAAAACGAAGGTTCAAAAGGTTCAAGCTCCCTCAAGAAGCTAAAACGAAGGTTCAAAAGGTTCAGGCTCCCCCAAGAAGCTAAAACGAAGGTTCAGAAGGACCAACTTCCTCAAGAAGCTAAAATAAGGGTTCAAAAGGTTCAAGCTTCCTCAAGAAGCAAAAACCAGGGTTGAAAAGGTTCAAGCTCCCTCAAGAAGCTAAAATGAAGGTTCAAAAGATTCAAGCTCCCTCAAGAAGCTAAAACGAAGGCTCAAAATGTTCAGGCTCCCCCAAGAGGCTAAAACGAAGGTTCAAAAGGTTCACGCTCCCTCAAGAAGCTAAAACGAAGGTTCAAAAAGTTCACGCTCCCGCAAGAAGCTAAAACAAAGGTTCAGAAGGATCAACTTCCTCAAGAAGCTAAAATATGGGTTCAAAAGGTTCAAACTTCCTCAAGAAGCTAAAACGAAGGTTCAGAGGGTTCAAGCTTCCTCAAGAAGCCAAAACAAGGGTTCAAAAGGTTCAAGTTTCCTCAAGAAGCTAAAACGAAGGTTCAAAAGGTTCAACCTCCCTCAAGAAGCTAGAACGATGGTTCAAAAGGTTCAAACTCCCTCAAGAAGCTAAAATGAAGGTTCAAAAGGTTCAAGCTCCCACAAGAAGCTACAACGAAGGTTCAGACGGTTCAATAATCTCAAGAAGCAAAAACCAGGGTTCAAAAGGTTCAAGCTCCCTCAAGAAGCTAAAACGAAGGTTCAAAAGGTTCAAGCTCCCTCAAGAAGCTAAAACGAAGGCTCAAAAGGTTCAGGCTCCCCCACGAAGCTAAAACGAAGGTTCAAAGGGTTCAAGCTCCCTTAAGAAGCTAAAACGAAGGTTCAAAAGGTTCAGGCTCCCCCAAGAAGCTAAAACGAAGGTTCAGAAGGATCAACTTCCTCAAGAAGCGAAAATAAGGGTTCAAAAGGTTCAAGCTTCCTCAAGAAGCTAAAACGAAGGGTCAGAGGGTTCAAGCTTCCTCAAGAAGCCAAAACATTGGTTCAAAAGGTTCAAGCTTCCTCAAGAAGCTAAAACGAAGGTTCTAAAGGTTCAAGCTCCCTCAAGAAGCTAGAACGATGGTTCAAAAGGTTCAAACTCCCTCAAGAAGCTAAAATGAAAGTTCAAAAGGTTCAAGCTCCCTCAAGAAGCTAGAACGATGGTTCAAAAGGTTCAAACTCCCTCAAGAAGCTAAAATGAAGGTTCAAAAGGTTCAGGCTCCCCCAAGAAGCTAAAACAAAGGTTCAGAAGGATCAACTTCCTCAAGAAGCTAAAATAAGGGTTCAAAAGGTTCAAGCTTCCTCAAGAAGCTAAAACGAAGCTTCAGAGGGTTCAAGCTTCCTCAAGAAGCCAAAACAAGGGTTCAAAAGGTTCAAGCTTCCTCAATAAGCTAAAACGAAGGTTCAAAAGGTTCAAGCTCCCTCAAGAAGCTAGAACGATGGTTCAAAAGGTTCAAACTCCCTCAAGAAGCTAAAATGAAGGTTCAAAAGGTTCAAGCACCCACAAGAAGCTAAAACGAACGTTCAGAAGGTTCAACTACCTCAAGAAGCAAAAACCAGGGTTCAAAAGGTTCAAGCTCCCTCAAGAAGCTAAAACGAAGGTTCAAAAGGTTCAAGCTCCCTCAAGAAGCTAAAACGAAGGCTCAAAAGGTTCAGGCTCCCCCACGAAGCTAAAACGACATTTCAAAGGGTTCAAGCTCCCTCAAGAAGCTAAAACGAAAGTTCAAAAGGTTCAGGCTCCCCCAAGACGCTAAAACGAAGGTTCAGAAGGATCAACTTCCTCAAGAAGCGAAAATAAGGGTTCAAAAGGTTCAAGCTTCCTCAAGAAGCTAAAACGAAGGTTCAGAGGGTTCAAGCTTCCTCAAGAAGCCAAAATAAGGGTTCAAAAGGTTCAAGCTTCCTCAAGAAGCTAAAACGAAGGTTCAAAAAGTTCAAGCTCCCTTAAGAAGCTAGAACGATGGTTCAAAAGGTTCACACTCCCTCAACAAGCTAAAATGAAGATTCAAAAGGTTCAAGCTCCCACAAGAAGCTAAAACGAAGGTTCAGAAGGTTCAACTACCTCAAGAAGCAAAAACCAGGGTTCAAAAGGTTCAAGCTCCCTCAAGAAGCTGAAACGAAGGTTGAAAAGGTTCAAGCTCCCTCAATAAGCAAAAACGAAGGCTCAAAACGTTCAGGCTCCCCCACGAAGCTAAAACGAAGGTTCAAAAGGTTCACACTCCCTCAAGAAGCTAAAATGAAGGTTCAAAAGGTTCAACTATCTCAAGAAGCAAAAACCAGGGTTCACAAGGTTCAAGCTCCCTCAAGAAGCTGAAACGAAGGTTGAAAAGGTTGAAGCTCCCTCAAGAAGCTAAAACGAAGGCTCAAAACGTTCAGGCTCCCCCACGAAGCTAAAACGAAGGTTCAAAAGGTTCAAGCTCCCTCAAGAAGCTAAAACGAAGGTTCAAAAGGTTCAGGCTCCCCCAAGAAGCTAAAACGAAGGTTCAGAAGGACCAACTTCCTCAAGAAGCTAAAATAAGGGTTCAAAAGGTTCAAGCTTCCTCAAGAAGCAAAAACCAGGGTTGAAAAGGTTCAAGCTCCCTCAAGAAGCTAAAATGAAGGTTCAAAAGATTCAAGCTCCCTCAAGAAGCTAAAACGAAGGCTCAAAATGTTCAGGCTCCCCCAAGAGGCTAAAACGAAGGTTCAAAAGGTTCACGCTCCCTCAAGAAGCTAAAACGAAGGTTCAAAAAGTTCACGCTCCCGCAAGAAGCTAAAACAAAGGTTCAGAAGGATCAACTTCCTCAAGAAGCTAAAATATGGGTTCAAAAGGTTCAAACTTCCTCAAGAAGCTAAAACGAAGGTTCAGAGGGTTCAAGCTTCCTCAAGAAGCCAAAACAAGGGTTCAAAAGGTTCAAGTTTCCTCAAGAAGCTAAAACGAAGGTTCAAAAGGTTCAAGCTCCCTCAAGAAGCTAGAACGATGGTTCAAAAGGTTCAAACTCCCTCAAGAAGCTAAAATGAAGGTTCAAAAGGTTCAAGCTCCCACAAGAAGCTACAACGAAGGTTCAGACGGTTCAATAATCTCAAGAAGCAAAAACCAGGGTTCAAAAGGTTCAAGCTCCCTCAAGAAGCTAAAACGAAGGTTCAAAAGGTTCAAGCTCCCTCAAGAAGCTAAAACGAAGGCTCAAAAGGTTCAGGCTCCCCCACGAAGCTAAAACGAAGGTTCAAAGGGTTCAAGCTCCCTTAAGAAGCTAAAACGAAGGTTCAAAAGGTTCAGGCTCCCCCAAGAAGCTAAAACGAAGGTTCAGAAGGATCAACTTCCTCAAGAAGCGAAAATAAGGGTTCAAAAGGTTCAAGCTTCCTCAAGAAGCTAAAACGAAGGTTCAGAGGGTTCAAGCTTCCTCAAGAAGCCAAAACATTGGTTCAAAAGGTTCAAGCTTCCTCAAGAAGCTAAAACGAAGGTTCTAAAGGTTCAAGCTCCCTCAAGAAGCTAGAACGATGGTTCAAAAGGTTCAAACTCCCTCAAGAAGCTAAAATGAAGGTTCAAAAGGTTCAAGCTCCCTCAAGAAGCTAGAACGATGGTTCAAAAGGTTCAAACTCCCTCAAGAAGCTAAAATGAAGGTTCAAAAGGTTCAGGCTCCCCCCAGAAGCTAAAACAAAGGTTCAGAAGGATCAACTTCCTCAAGAAGCTAAAATAAGGGTTCCAAAGGTTCAAGCTTCCTCAAGAAGCTAAAACGAAGCTTCAGAGGGTTCAAGCTTCCTCAAGAAGCCAAAACAAGGGTTCAAAAGGTTCAAGGTTCCTCAATGAGCTAAAACGAAGGTTCAAAAGGTTCAAGCTCCCTCAAGAAGCTAGAACGATGGTTCAAAAGGTTCAAACTCCCTCAAGAAGTAAAAATGAAGGTTCAAAAGGTTCAAGCTCCCACAAGAAGCTACAACGAAGGTTCAGAAGGTTCAACTACCTCAAGAAGCAAAAACTAGGGTTCAAAAGGTTCAAGCTCCCTCAAGGAGCTAAAACGAAGGTCCAAAAGGTTCAGGCTCTCTCAAGAAGCTAAAACGAAGGTTCAAAAGGTTCAGGCTCCCCCAAGAAGCTAAAACGAAGGTTCAGAAGGATCAACTTCCTCAAGAAGCGAAAATAAGGGTTCAAAAGGTTCAAGCTTCCTCAAGAAGATAAAACGAAGGTTCAGAGGGTTCAAGCTTCCTCAAGAAGCCAAAACAAGGGTTCAAAAGGTTCAAGCTTCCTCAAGAAGCTAAAACGAAGTTTCAAAAGGTTCAAGCTCCCTCAAGAAGCTAGAACGATGGTTCAAAAGGTTCAAACTCCCTCAAGAAGCTAAAATGAAGGTTCAAAAGGTTCAAGCTCCCACAAGAAGCTAAAACGAAGGTTCAGAAGGTTCAACTACCTCAAGAAGTAAAAACTAGGGTTCAAAAGGTTCAAGCTCCCTCAAGAAGCTGAAACGAAGGTTCAAAAGGTTCAAGCTCCCTCAAGAAGCTAAAACGAAGGCTCAAAATGTTCAGGCTCCCCCATGAAGGTAAAACGAAGGTTCAAAAGGTTCAAGCTTCCTCAAGAAGCTAAAACGAAGGTTCAGAAGGATCAACTTCCTCAAAAAGCTAAAATAAGGGTTCAAAAGGTTCAAGCTTCCTCAAGAAGCAAAAACCAGGGTTCAAAAGGTTCAAGCTCCCTCAAGAAGCTAAAACGAAGGTTCAAAAGGTTCAAGCTCCCTCAAGAAGCTAAAACGAAGGTTCAAAAGGTTCAGGCTCCCCCAAGAGGCTAAAACGAAGGTTCAAAAGGTTCAGGCTCCCCCAAGAGGCTAAAACGAAGGTTCAAAAGGTTCAAGCTCCCTCAAGAAGCTAAAACGAAGGTTCAAAAAGTTCAAGCTCCCGCAAGAAGCTAAAACGAAGGTTCAGAAGGATCAACTTCCTCAAGAAGCTAAAATATGGGTTCAAAAGGTTCAAACTTCCTCAAGAAGCTAAAACGAAGGTTCAGAGGGTTCAAGCTTCCTCAAGAAGCCAAAACAAGGGTTCAAAAGGTTCAAGCTTCATCAAGAAGCTAAAACGAAGGTTCAAAAGGTTCAAGCTCCCTCAAGAAGCTAGAACGATGGTTCAAAAGGTTCAAACTCCCTCAAGAAGCTAAAATGAAGGTTCAAAAGGTTCAAGCTCCCTCAAGAAGCTAGAACGATGGTTCAAAAGGTTCAAACTCCCTCTAGAAGCTAAAATGAAGGTTCAAAAGGTTCAGGCTCCCCCAAGAAGCTAAAACGAAGGTTCAGAAGGATCAACTTCCTCAAGAAGCTAAAATAAGGGTTCAAAAGGTTCAAGCTTCCTCAAGAAGCTAAAACGAAGGTTCAGAGGGTTCAAGCTTCCTCAAGAAGCCAAAACAAGGGTTCAAAAGGTTCAAGCTTCCTCAATAAACTAAAACGAAGGTTCAAAAGGTTCAAGCTCCCTCAAGAAGCTAGAACGATGGTTCAAAAGGTTCAAACTCCCTCAAGAAGCTAAAATGAAGGTTCAAAAGGTTTAAGCTCCCACAAGAAGCTAAAACGAAGGTTCAGAAGGTTCAACTACCTCAAGAAGCAAAAACTAGGGTTCAAAAGGTTCAAGCTCCCTCAAGGAGCTAAAACGAAGGTCCAAAAGGTTCAAGCTCACTCAAGAAGCTAAAGCGAAGGCTCAAAAGGTTCAGGCTCCCCCACGAAGCTAAAACGAAGGTTCCAAGGGTTCAAGCTCCCTCAAGAAGCTAAAACGAAGGTTCAAAAGGTTCAGGCTCCCCCAACAAGCTAAAACGAAGGTTCAGAAGGATCAACTTCCTCAAGAAGCGAAAATAAGGGTTCAAAAGGTTCAAGCTTCCTCAAGAAGCTAAAACGAAGGTTCAAAGGGTTCAAGCATCCTCAAGAAGCCAAAA
The DNA here is from genome assembly GCA_036172215.1 of Camellia granthamiana. Lineage (NCBI taxonomy): Eukaryota > Viridiplantae > Streptophyta > Magnoliopsida > Ericales > Theaceae > Camellia > Camellia granthamiana. Next base: position 54,956 of record JAXFYN010001068.1, read on the forward strand.
CAAGGGTTCAAAAGGTTCAAGCTTCCTCAAGAAGCTAAAACGAAGGTTCAAAAGGTTCAAGCTCCCTCAAGAAGCTAGAACGATGGTTCAAAAGGTTCAAACTCCCTCAAGAAGCTAAAATGAAGGTTCAAAAGGTTCAAGCTCCCTCAAGAAGCTAGAACGATGGTTCAAAAGGTTCAAACTCCCTCAAGAAGCTAAAATGAAGGTTCAAAAGGTTCAGGCTCCCCCAAGAAGCTAAAACAAAGGTTCAGAAGGATCAACTTCCTCAAGAAGCTAAAATAAGGGTTCAAAAGGTTCAAGCTTCCTCAAGAAGCTAAAACGAAGGTTCAGAGGGTTCAAGCTTCCTCAAGAAGCCAAAACAAGGGTTCAAAAGGTTCAAGCTTCCTCAAGAAGCTAAAACGAAGTTTCAAAAGGTTCAAGCTCCCTCAAGAAGCTAGAACGATGGTTCAAAAGGTTCAAACTCCCTCAAGAAGCTAAAATGAAGGTTCAAAAGGTTCAAGCTGCCACAAGAAGCTAAAACGAAGGTTCAGAAGGTTCAACTACCTCAAGAAGTAAAAACTAGGGTTCAAAAGGTTCAAGCTCCCTCAAGAAGCTGAAACGAAGGTTCAAAAGGTTCAAGCTCCCTCAAGAAGCTAAAACGAAGGCTCAAAATGTTCAGGCTCCCCCATGAAGGTAAAACGAAGGTTCAAAAGGTTCAAGCTTCCTCAAGAAGCTAAAACGAAGGTTCAGAAGGATCAACTTCCTCAAAAAGCTAAAATAAGGGTTCAAAAGGTTCAAGCTTCCTCAAGAAGCAAAAACCAGGGTTCAAAAGGTTCAAGCTCCCTCAAGAAGCTAAAACGAAGGTTCAAAAGGTTCAAGCTCCCTCAAGAAGCTAAAACGAAGGTTCAAAAGGTTCAGGCTCCCCCAAGAGGCTAAAACGAAGGTTCAAAAGGTTCAGGCTCCCCCAACAGGCTAAAACGAAGGTTCAAAAGGTTCAAGCTCCCTCAAGAAGCTAAAACGAAGGTTCAAAAAGTTCAAGCTCCCGCAAGAAGCTAAAACGAAGGTTCAGAAGGATCAACTTCCTCAAGAAGCTAAAATATGGGTTCAAAAGGTTCAAACTTCCTCAAGAAGCTAAAACGAAGGTTCAGAGGGTTCAAGCTTCCTCAAGAAGCCAAAACAAGGGTTCAAAAGGTTCAAGCTTCATCAAGAAGCTAAAACGAAGGTTCAAAAGGTTCAAGCTCCCTCAAGAAGCAAGAACGATGGTTCAAAAGGTTCAAACTCCCTCAAGAAGCTAAAATGAAGGTTCAAAAGGTTCAAGCTCCCTCAAGAAGCTAGAACGATGGTTCAAAAGGTTCAAACTCCCTCTAGAAGCTAAAATGAAGGTTCAAAAGGTTCAGGCTCCCCCAAGAAGCTAAAACGAAGGTTCAGAAGGATCAACTTCCTCAAGAAGCTAAAATAAGGGTTCAAAAGGTTCAAGCTTCCTCAAGAAGCTAAAACGAAGGTTCAGAGGGTTCAAGCTTCCTCAAGAAGCCAAAACAAGGGTTCAAAAGGTTCAAGCTTCCTCAATAAACTAAAACGAAGGTTCAAAAGGTTCAAGCTCCCTCAAGAAGCTAGAACGATGGTTCAAAAGGTTCAAACTCCCTCAAGAAGCTAAAATGAAGGTTGAAAAGGTTCAAGCTCCCACAAGAAGCTAAAACGAAGGTTCAGAAGGTTCAACTACCTCAAGAAGCAAAAATGAGGGTTCAAAAGGTTCAAGCTCCCTCAAGGAGCTAAAACGAAGGTCCAAAAGGTTCAAGCTCACTCAAGAAGCTAAAACGAAGGCTCAAAAGGTTCAGGCTCCCCCACGAAGCTAAAACGAAGGTTCCAAGGGTTCAAGCTCCCTCAAGAAGCTAAAACGAAGGTTCAAAAGGTTCAGGCTCCCCCAAGAAGCTAAAACGAAGGTTCAGAAGGATCGACTTCCTCAAGAAGCGAAAATAAGGGTTCAAAAGGTTCAAGCTTCCTCAAGAAGCTAAAACGAAGGTTCAAAGGGTTCAAGCATCCTCAAGAAGCCAAAACAAGGGTTCAAAAGGTTCAAGCTTCCTCAAGAAGCTAAAACGAAGGTTCAAAAGGTTCAAGCTCCCTCAAGAAGCTAGAACGATGGTTCAAAAGGTTCAAACTCCCTCAAGAAGCTAAAATGAAGGTTCAAAAGGTTCAAGCTCCCTCAAGAAGCTAGAACGATGGTTCAAAAGGTTCAAACTCCCTCAAGAAGCTAAAATGAAGGTTCAAAAGGTTCAGGCTCCCCCAAGAAGCTAAAACGAAGGTTCAGAAGGATCAACTTCCTCAAGAAGCTAAAATAAGGGTTCAAAAGGTTCAAGCTTCCTCAAGAAGCTAAAACGAAGGTTCAGAGGGTTCAAGCTTCCTCAAGAAGCCAAAACAAGGGTTCAAAAGGTTCAAGCTTCCTCAATAAGCTAAAACGAAGGTTCAAAAGGTTCAAGCTCCCTCAAGAAGCTAGAACGATGGTTCAAAAGGTTCAAACTCCCTCAAGACGCTAAAATGAAGGTTCAAAAGGTTCAAGCTCCCACAAGAAGCTACAACGAAGGTTCAGAAGGTTCAACTACCTCAAGAAGCAAAAACCAGGGTTCAAAAGGTTCAAGCTCCCTCAAGAAGCTAAAACGAAGGTTCAAAAGGTTCAAGCTCCCTCAAGAAGCTAAAACGAAGGCTCAAAAGGTTCAGGCTCCCCCACGAAGCTAAAACGAA
>JAXFYN010001069.1:0-57487 GCA_036172215.1 Camellia granthamiana
ACAGCGCGACGCGCAAAATAGCGCGAGTGTGAACTGCACAAAACAGTGCGACGCGCAAAATAGCGGGAGTGTGAACTGCACAAAACACTGCGAAGCGCAAAATAGCGCGAGTGTCAACTGCACAAAACAGTGCGACGCGCAAAATAGCGCGAGTGTCAACTGCACAAAACAGTGCGACGTGCAAAATAGCGCGAGTGATAAACTGCACAAAACAGGGCGACGCGCAAAATAGCGCGAGTGTGAACTGCACAAAACAGTGCGACGCGCAAAATAGCGCGAGTGTGAACTGCACAAAACACTGCGACGCGCAAATAGCGCGAGTGTGAACTGCACAAAACAGTGCGACGCGCAAAATAGCGCGAGTGTGAACTGCACAAAACAGTGCGACGCGCAAAATAGCTCGAGTGATAAACTGCACAAAACAGGGCGACCCGCAAAATAGCGCGAGTGTGAACTGCACAAAACAGCGCGACGCGCAAAATAGCGCGAGTGTGAACTGCACAAAACAGTGCGACGCGCAAAATAGCGGGAGTGTGAACTGCACAAAACACTGCGACGCGCAAAATAGCGCGACTGTCAACTGCACAAAACAGTGCGACGCGCAAAATAGCGCGAGTGTCAACTGCACAAAACAGTGCGACGTGCAAAATAGCGCGAGTGATAAACTACACAAAACAGGGCGACGCGCAAAATAGCGCGAGTGTGAACTGCACAAAACAGTGCGACCCGCAAAATAGCGCGAGTGTGAACTGCACAAAACAGTGCGACGCGCAAAATAGCGCGAGTGTGAACTGCACAAAACAGTGCGACGCGCAAAATAGCGCCAGTGTGAACTGCACAAAACACTGCGACGCGCAAAATAGCGCGAGTGTGAACTGCACAAAACAGTGCGACGCGCAAAATAGCGCGAGTGTGAACTGCACAAAACAGTGCGACGCGCAAAATAGCGCGAGTGTGAACTGCACAAAACAGTGCGACGCGCAAAATAGCGCGAGTGTGAACTGCACAAAACAGTGCGACGCGCAAAATAGCTCGAGTGTGAACTGCACAAAACAGTGCGACGCGCAAAATAGCGCCAGTGTGAACTGCACAAAAACACTGCGACGCGCAAAATAGCGCGAGTGTGAACTGCACAAAACAGTGCGACGCGCAAAATAGCGCGAGTGTGAACTGCACAAAACAGTGCGACGCGCAAAATAGCGCGAGTGTGAACTGCACAAAACAGTGCGCGACGCGCAAAATAGCTCGAGTAATAAACTGCACAAAACAGGGCGACGAGCAAAATAGCGCGAGTGTGAACTGCACAAAACAGCGCGACGCGCAAAATAGCGCGAGTGTGAACTGCACAAAACAGTGCGACGCGCAAAATAGCGCGAGTGTCAACTGCACAAAACAGTGCGACGCGCAAAATAGCGCGAGTGTCAACTGCACAAAACAGTGCGACGTGCAAAATAGCGCGAGTGATAAACTGCACAAAACAGGGCGACGCGCAAAATAGCGCGAGTGTGAACTGCACAAAACAGTGCGACGCGCAAAAATAGCGCGAGTGTGAACTGCACAAAACACTGCGACGCGCAAAATAGCGCGAGTGTGAACTGCACAAAACAGTGCGACGCGCAAAATAGCGCGAGTGTGAACTGCACAAAACAGTGCGACGCGCAAAATAGCGCGAGTGTGAACTGCACAAAACAGTGCGACGCGCAAAATAGCTCGAGTGATAAACTGCACAAAACAGGGCGACGCGCAAAATAGCGCGAGTGTGAACTGCACAAAACAGCGCGACGCGCAAAATAGCGCGAGTGTGAACTGCACAAAACAATGCGACGCGCAAAATAGCGCGAGTGTGAACTGCACAAAACACTGCGACGCGCAAAATAGCGCGAGTGTCAACTGCACAAAACAGTGCGACGCGCAAAATAGCGCGACTGTCAACTGCACAAAACAGTGCGACGCGCAAAATAGTGCGAGTGATAAACTGCACAAAACAGGGCGACGCGCAAAATAGCGCGAGTGTGAACTGCACAAAACAGTGCGACGCGCAAAATAGCGCGAGTGTGAACTGCACAAAACAGTGCGACGCGCAAAATAGCGCGAGTGTGAACTGCACAAAACAGTGCGACGCGCAAAATAGCGCGAGTGTGAACTGCACAAAACAGTGCGACGCGCAAAATAGCTCGAGTGTGAACTGCACAAAACAGTGCGACGCGCAAAATAGCGCCAGTGTGAACTGCACAAAACACTGCGACGCGCAAAATAGCGCGAGTGTGAACTGCACAAAACAGTGCGACGCGCAAAATAGCGCGAGTGTGAACTGCACAAAACAGTGCGACGCGCAAAATAGCGCGAGTGTGAACTGCACAAAACAGTGCGACGCGCAAAATAGCTCGAGTAACAAACTGCACAAAACAGGGCGACGAGCAAAATAGCGCGAGTGTGAACTGCACAAAACAGCGCGACGCGCAAAATAGCGCGAGTGTGAACTGCACAAAACAGTGCGACGCGCAAAATAGCGCGAGTGTCAACTGCACAAAACAGTGCGACGCGCAAAATAGCGCGAGTGTCAACTGCACAAAACAGTGCGACGTGCAAAATAGCGCGAGTGATAAACTGCACAAAACAGGGCGACGCGCAAAATAGCGCGAGTGTGAACTGCACAAAACAGTGCGACGCGCAAAATAGCGCGAGTGTGAACTGCACAAAACACTGCGACGCGCAAAATAGCGCGAGTGTGAACTGCACAAAACAGTGCGACGCGCAAAATAGCGCGAGTGTGAACTGCACAAAACAGTGCGACGCGCAAAATAGCGCGAGTGTGAACTGCACAAAACAGTGCGACGCGCAAAATAGCTCGAGTGATAAACTGCACAAAACAGGGCGACGCGCAAAATAGCGCGAGTGTGAACTGCACAAAACAGCGCGACGCGCAAAATAGCGCGAGTTGTGAACTGCACAAAACAATGCGACGCGCAAAATAGCGCGAGTGTGAACTGCACAAAACACTGCGACGCGCAAAATAGCGCGAGTGTGAACTGCACAAAACAGTGCGACGCGCAAAATAGCGCGACTGTCAACTGCACAAAACAGTGCGACGCGCAAAATAGTGCGAGTGATAAACTGCACAAAACAGGGCGACGCGCAAAATAGCGCGAGTGTGAACTGCACAAAACAGTGCGACACGCAAAATAGCGCGAGTTTGAACTCCACAAAATAGTGCGACGCGCAAAATATAGCAAGTGATAAACTGCACAAAACAGTGCGACACGCAAAAATTGGGCGATTGTGAACTGCACAAAACAGTGCGACGCGCAAAATAGCGCGAGTGTGAACTGCACAAAACAGTGCGACGCGCAAAATAGCTCGAGTGATAAACTGCACAAAACAGTGCGACGCGCAAAATAGCGCGAGTGTCAACTGCACAAAACAGTGCGACGTGCAAAATAGCTCGAGTGATAAACTGCACAAAACAGTGCGACGCGCAAAATAGCGCGAGTGTCAACTGCACAAAACAGTGCGACGCGCAAAATAGCGGGAGTGATAAACTGCACAAAACAGTGCGACGCGCAAAATAGCGCGAGTGTGAACTGCACAAAACAGTGCGACGCGCAAAATAGCGCGAGTGTGAACTGTACAAAACGGTGCGACGCGCAAAATAGCGCGAGTGTGAACTGCACAAAACAGTGCGACGCGCAAAATAGCTCGAGTGATAAACTGCACAAAACAGTGCGACGCGCAAAATTGCGCGATTGTGAACTGCACAAAACAGTGCGATGCGCAAAATAGCGCGAGTGTGAACTGCACAAAACAGTGCGACGCGCAAAATAGCTCGAGTGATAAACTGCACAAAACAGTGCGACGCGCAAAATAGCGCGAGTGTCAACTGCACAAAACAGTGCGACGCGCAAAATAGCGGGAGTGATAAACTGCACAAAACAGTGCGACGCGCAAAATAGCGCGAGTGTGAACTGCACAAAACAGTGCGACGCGCAAAATAGCGCGAGTGTGAACTGCACAAAACAGTGCGACGCGCAAAATAGCTCGAGTGATAAACTGCACAAAACGGTGCGACGCGCAAAATAGCGCGAGTGTCAACTGCACAAAACGGTGCGACGCGCAAAATAGCGCGAGTGTGAACTGCACAAAACTGTGCGACGCGCAAAATAGCGCGAGTGTGAACTGCACAAAACAGTGCGACGCGCAAAATAGCGCCAGTGTGAACTGCACAAAACACTGCGACGCGCAAAATAGCGCGAGTGTGAACTGCACAAAACAGTGCGACGCGCAAAATAGCGCGAGTGTCAACTGCACAAAACAGTGCGACGCGCAAAATAGCTCGAGTGATAAACTGCACAAAATAGTGCGACGCGCAAAATAGCGCGAGTGTGAACTGCACAAAACAGCGCGACGCGCAAAATAGCGCGAGTGTGAACTGCACAAAACAGTGCGACGCGCAAAATAGCGCGAGTGTGAACTGCACAAAACAGTGCGACGCGCAAAATAGCGCGAGTGTGAACTGCACAAAACACTGCGACGCGCAAAATAGCGCGAGTGTCAACAGCACAAAACACTGCGACGCGCAAAATAGCGCGAGTGTCAACTGCACAAAACAGTGCGACGCGCAAAATAGCGCGACTGTCAACTGCACAAAACAGTGCGACGTGCAAAATAGGGCGAGTGATAAACTGCACAAAACAGGGCGACGCGCAAAATAGCGCGAGTGTGAACAGCACAAAACAGTGCGACACGCAAAATAGCGCGAGTTTGAACTGCACAAAATAGTGCGACGCGCAAAATATAGCAAGTGCTAAACTGCACAAAACAGTGCGACACGCAAAATTGCGCGATTGTGAACTGCACAAAACAGTGCGACGCGCAAAATAGCGCGAGTGTGAACTGCACAAAACAGTGCGACGCGCAAAATAGCTCGAGTGATAAACTGCACAAAACAGTGCGACGCGCAAAATAGCGCGAGTGTCAACTGCACAAAACAGTGCGACGCGCAAAATAGCGGGAGTCATAAACTGCACAAAACAGTGCGACGCGCAAAATAGCGCGAGTGTGAACTGCACAAAACAGTGCGACGCGCAAAATAGCGCCAGTGTGAACTGCACAAAACACTGCGACGCGCAAAATAGCGCGAGTGTGAACTGCACAAAACAGCGTGACGCGCAAAATAGCGCGAGTGTGAACTGCACAAAACAGTGCGACGCGCAAAATAGCTCGAGTGATAAACTGCACAAAAGAGTGCGACGCGCAAAATAGCGGGAGTGTCAACTGCACAAAACAGTGCGACGCGCAAAATAGCGCGAGTGTGAACTGCACAAAACAGTGCGACGCGCAAAATAGCGCGAGTGTGAACTGCACAAAACAGTGCGACGCGCAAAATAGCGCCAGTGTGAACTGCACAAAACACTGCGACGCGCAAAATAGCGCGAGTGTGAACTGCACAAAACAGTGCGACGCGCAAAATAGCGCGAGTGTCAACTGCACAAAACAGTGCGACGCGCAAAATAGCTCGAGTGATAAACTGCACAAAATAGTGCGACGCGCAAAATAGCGCGAGTGTGAACTGCACAAAACAGTGCGACGCGCAAAATAGCGCGAGTGTGAACTGCACAAAACACTGCGACGCGCAAAATAGCGCGAGTGTCAACTGCACAAAACAGTGCGACGCACAAAATAGCGCGACTGTCAACTGCACAAAACAGTGCGACGCGCAAAATAGTGCGAGTGATAAACTGCACAAAACAGGGCGACGCGCAAAATAGCGCGAGTGTGAACTGCACAAAACAGTGCGACGCGCAAAATAGCGCGAGTGTGAACTGCACAAAACAGTGCGACGCGCAAAATAGCGCGAGTGTGAACTGCACAAAACAGTGCGACGCGCAAAATAGCGCGAGTGTGAACTGCACAAAACAGTGCGACGCGCAAAATAGCTCGAGCGATAAACTGCACAAAACAGGGCGACGCGCAAAATAGCGCGAGTGTGAACTGCACAAAACAGCGCGACGCGCAAAATAGCGCGAGTGTGAACTGCACAAAACAGTGCGACGCGCAAAATAGCGGGAGTGTGAACTGCACAAAACACTGCGAAGCGCAAAATAGCGCGAGTGTCAACTGCACAAAACAGTGCGACGCGCAAAATAGCGCGAGTGTCAACTGCACAAAACAGTGCGACGTGCAAAATAGCGCGAGTGATAAACTGCACAAAACAGGGCGACGCGCAAAATAGCGCGAGTGTGAACTGCACAAAACAGTGCGACGCGCAAAATAGCGCCAGTGGGAACTGCACAAAACACTGCGACGCGCAAAATAGCGCGAGTGCGAACTGCACAAAACAGTGCGACGCGCAAAATAGCGCGAGTGTGAACTGCACAAAACAGTGCGACGCGCAAAATAGCGCGAGTGTGAACTGCACAAAACAGTGCGACGCGCAAAATAGCTCGAGTGTGAACTGCACAAAACAGTGCGACGCGCAAAATAGCGCCAGTGTGAACTGCACAAAACACTGCGACGCGCAAAATAGCGCGAGTGTGAACTGCACAAAACAGTGCGACGCGCAAAATAGCGCGAGTGTGAACTGCACAAAAGAGTGCGACGCGCAAAATAGCGCGAGTGTGAACTGCACAAAACAGTGCGACGCGCAAAATAGCTCGAGTGATAAACTGCACAAAACAGGGCGACGAGCAAAATAGCGCGAGTGTGAACTGCACAAAACAGCGCGACGCGCAAGTGTGAACTGCACAAAACAGTGCGACGCGCAAAATAGCTCGAGCGATAAACTGCACAAAACAGGGCGACGCGCAAAATAGCGCGAGTGTGAACTGCACAAAACAGCGCGACGCGCAAAATAGCGCGAGTGTGAACTGCACAAAACAGTGCGACGCGCAAAATAGCGGGAGTGTGAACTGCACAAAACACTGCGAAGCGCAAAATAGCGCGAGTGTCAACTGCACAAAACAGTGCGACGCGCAAAATAGCGCGAGTGTCAACTGCACAAAACAGTGCGACGTGCAAAATAGCGCGAGTGATAAACTGCACAAAACAGGGCGACGCGCAAAATAGAGCGAGTGTGAACTGCACAAAACAGTGCGACGCGCAAAATAGCGCCAGTGGGAACTGCACAAAACACTGCGACGCGCAAAATAGCGCGAGTGCGAACTGCACAAAACAGTGCGACGCGCAAAATAGCGCGAGTGTGAACTGCACAAAACAGTGCGACGCGCAAAATAGCGCGAGTGTGAACTGCACAAAACAGTGCGACGCGCAAAATAGCTCGAGTGTGAACTGCACAAAACAGTGCGACGCGTAAAATAGCGCCAGTGTGAACTGCACAAAACACTGCGACGCGCAAAATAGCGCGAGTGTGAACTGCACAAAACAGTGCGACGCGCAAAATAGCGCGAGTGTGAACTGCACAAAAGAGTGCGACGCGCAAAATAGCGCGAGTGTGAACTGCACAAAACAGTGCGACGCGCAAAATAGCTCGAGTGATAAACTGCACAAAACAGGGCGACGAGCAAAATAGCGCGAGTGTGAACTGCACAAAACAGTGCGACGCGCAAAATAGCGGGAGTGTGAACTGCACAAAACACTGCGACGCGCAAAATAGCGCGAGTGTCAACTGCACAAAACAGTGCGACGCGCAAAATAGCGCGAGTGTCAACTGCACAAAACAGTGCGACGTACAAAATAGCGCGAGTGATAAACTGCACAAAACAGGGCGACGCGCAAAATAGCGCGAGTGTGAACTGCACAAAACAGTGCGACACGCAAAATAGCGCGAGTGTGAACTGCACAAAACAGTGCGACGCGCAAAATAGCGCGAGTGTGAACTGCACAAAACAGTGCGACGCGCAAAATAGCGCGAGTGTGAACTGCACAAAACAGTGCGACGCGCAAAATAGCGCGAGTGTCAACTGCACAAAACAGTGCGACGCGCAAAATAGCTCGAGTGATAAACAGCACAAAATAGTGCGACGCGCAAAATAGCGCGAGTGTGAACTGCACAAAACAGCGCGACGCGCAAAATAGCGCGAGTGTGAACTGCACAAAACAGTGCGACGCGCAAAATAGCGCGAGTGTGAACTGCACAAAACACTGCGACGCGCAAAATAGCGCGAGTGTCAACTGCACAAAACAGTGCGACGCGCAAAATAGCGCGACTGTCAACTGCACAAAACAGTGCGACGCGCAAAATAGTGCGAGTGATAAACTGCACAAAACAGGGCGACGCGCAAAATAGCGCGAGTGTGAACTGCACAAAACAGTGCGACACGCAAAATAGCGCGAGTTTGAACTCCACAAAATAGTGCGACGCGCAAAATATAGCAAGTGATAAACTGCACAAAACAGTGCGACACGCAAAATTGGGCGATTGTGAACTGCACAAAACAGTGCGACGCGCAAAATAGCGCGAGTGTGAACTGCACAAAACAGTGCGACGCGCAAAATAGCTCGAGTGATAAACTGCACAAAACAGTGCGACGCGCAAAATAGCGCGAGTGTCAACTGCACAAAACAGTGCGACGCGCAAAATAGCTCGAGTGATAAACTGCACAAAACAGTGCGACGCGCAAAATAGCGCGAGTGTCAACTGCACAAAACAGTGCGACGCGCAAAATAGCGGGAGTGATAAACTGCACAAAACAGTGCGACGCGCAAAATAGCGCGAGTGTGAACTGCACAAAACAGTGCGACGCGCAAAATAGCTCGAGTGTGAACTGCACAAAACAGTGCGACGCGCAAAATAGCGCCAGTGTGAACTGCACAAAACACTGCGACGCGCAAAATAGCGCGAGTGTGAACTGCACAAAACAGTGCGACGCGCAAAATAGCGCGAGTGTGAACTGCACAAAAGAGTGCGACGCGCAAAATAGCGCGAGTGTGAACTGCACAAAACAGTGCGACGCGCAAAATAGCTCGAGTGATAAACTGCACAAAACAGGGCGACGAGCAAAATAGCGCGAGTGTGAAGTGCACAAAACAGCGCGACGCGCAAAATAGCGCGAGTGTGAACTGCACAAAACAGTGCGACGCGCAAAATAGCGGGAGTGTGAACTGCACAAAACACTGCGACGCGCAAAATAGCGCGAGTGTCAACTGCACAAAACAGTGCGACGTACAAAATAGCGCGAGTGATAAACTGCACAAAACAGGGCGACGCGCAAAATAGCGCGAGTGTGAACTGCACAAAACAGTGCGACACGCAAAATAGCGCGAGTGTGAACTGCACAAAACAGTGCGACGCGCAAAATAGCGCGAGTGTGAACTGCACAAAACAGTGCGACGCGCAAAATAGCGCGAGTGTGAACTGCACAAAACAGTGCGACGCGCAAAATAGCGCGAGTGTCAACTGCACAAAACAGTGCGACGCGCAAAATAGCTCGAGTGATAAACAGCACAAAATAGGGCGACGCGCAAAATAGCGCGAGTGTGAACTGCACAAAACAGCGCGACGCGCAAAATAGCGCGAGTGTGAACTGCACAAAACAGTGCGACGCGCAAAATAGCGCGAGTGTGAACTGCACAAAACACTGCGACGCGCAAAATAGCGCGAGTGTCAACTGCACAAAACAGTGCGACGCGCAAAATAGCGCGACTGTCAACTGCACAAAACAGTGCGACGCGCAAAATAGTGCGAGTGATAAACTGCACAAAACAGGGCGACGCGCAAAATAGCGCGAGTGTGAACTGCACAAAACAGTGCGACACGCAAAATAGCGCGAGTTTGAACTCCACAAAATAGTGCGACGCGCAAAATATAGCAAGTGATAAACTGCACAAAACAGTGCGACACGCAAAATTGGGCGATTGTGAACTGCACAAAACAGTGCGACGCGCAAAATAGCGCGAGTGTCAACTGCACAAAACAGTGCGACGCGCAAAATAGCTCGAGTGATAAACTGCACAAAACAGTGCGACGCGCAAAATAGCGCGAGTGTCAACTGCACAAAACAGTGCGACGCGCAAAATAGCTCGAGTGATAAACTGCACAAAACAGTGCGACGCGCAAAATAGCGCGAGTGTCAACTGCACAAAACAGTGCGACGCGCAAAATAGCGGGAGTGATAAACTGCACAAAACAGTGCGACGCGCAAAATAGCGCGAGTGTGAACTGCACAAAACAGTGCGACGCGCAAAATAGCGCGAGTGTGAACTGTACAAAACAGTGCGACGCGCAAAATAGCGCGAGTGTGAACTGCACAAAACAGTGCGACGCGCAAAATATCTCGAGTGATAAACTGCACAAAACAGTGCGACGCGCAAAATTGCGCGATTGTGAACTGCACAAAACAGTGCGACGCGCAAAATAGCGCGAGTGTGAACTGCACAAAACAGTGCGACGCGCAAAATAGCGCGACGCGCAAAATAGCTCGAGTGATAAACTGCACAAAACAGTGCGACGCGCAAAATAGCGCGAGTGTCAACTGCACAAAACTGTGCGACGCGCAAAATAGCGGGAGTGATAAACTGCACAAAACAGTGCGACGCGCAAAATAGCGCGAGTGTGAACTGCACAAAACAGTGCGACGCGCAAAATAGCGCGAGTGTGAACTGCACAAAACAGTGCGACGCGCAAAATAGCGCCAGTGTGAACTGCACAAAACACTGCGACGCGCAAAATAGCGCGAGTGTGAACTGCACAAAACAGTGCGACGCGCAAAATAGCGCGAGTGTCAACTGCACAAAACAGTGCGACGCGCAAAATTGCTCGAGTGATAAACTGCACAAAATAGTGCGACGCGCAAAATAGCGCGAGTGTGAACTGCACAAAACAGTGCGACGCGCAAAATAGCGCGAGTGTGAACTGCACAAAACACTGCGACGCGCAAAATTGCTCGAGTGATAAACTGCACAAAATAGTGCGACGCGCAAAATAGGGCGAGTGATAAACTGCACAAAACAGGGCGACGCGCAAAATAGCGCGAGTGTGAACTGCACAAAACAGTGCGACACGCAAAATAGCGCGAGTTTGAACTGCACAAAATAGTGCGACGCGCAAAATATAGCAAGTGATAAACTGCACAAAACAGTGCGACACGCGAAATTGCGCGATTGTGAACTGCACAAAACAGTGCGACGCGCAAAATAGCGCGAGTGTGAACTGCACAAAACAGTGCGACGCGCAAAATAGCTCGAGTGATAAACTGCACAAAACAGTGCGACGCGCAAAATAGCGCGAGTGTCAACTGCACAAAACAGTGCGACGCGCAAAATAGCTCGAGTGATAAACTGCACAAAACAGTGCGACGCGCAAAATAGCGCGAGTGTCAACTGCACAAAACAGTGCGACGCGCAAAATAGCGGGAGTCATAAACTGCACAAAACAGTGCGACGCGCAAAATAGCGCGAGTGTGAACTGCACAAAACAGTGCGACGCGCAAAATAGCGCCAGTGTGAACTGCACAAAACACTGCGACGCGCAAAATAGCGCGAGTGTGAACTGCACAAAACACTGCGACGCGCAAAATAGCGCGAGTGTGAACTGCACAAAACACTGCGACGCGCAAAATAGCGCGAGTGTGAACTGCACAAAACAGTGCGACGCGCAAAATAGCGGGAGTGTCAACTGCACAAAACTGTGCGACGCGCAAAATAGCGCGAGTGATAAACTGCACAAAACAGGGCGACGCGCAAAATAGCGTGAGTGTGAACTGCACAAAACAGGGCGACGCGCAAAATAGCGCGAGTGTGAACTGCACAAAACAGTGCGACGCGCAAAATAGCTCGAGTGATAAACTGCACAAAACAGTGCGACGCGCAAAATAGGGCGAGTGTGAACGGCACAAAACAGTGCGACGCGCAAAATAGCGGGAGTGATAAACTGCACAAAACAGTGCGGCGCGCAAAATAGCGCGAGTGTGAACTGCACAAAACAGTGCGACGCGCAAAATAGCGCGAGTGTGAACTGCACAAAACAGTGCGACCCGCAAAATAGCGCCAGTGTGAACTGCACAAAACACTGCGACGCGCAAAATAGCGCGAGTGTGAACTGCACAAAACAGTGCGACGCGCAAAATAGCGCGAGTGTGAACTGCACAAAACAGTGCGACCCGCAAAATAGCGCCAGTGTGAACTGCACAAAACACTGCGACGCGCAAAATAGCGCGAGTGTGAACTGCACAAAACAGTGCGACGCGCAAAATAGCGCGAGTGTGAACTGCACAAAACAGTGCGACGCGCAAAATAGCTCGAGTGATAAACTGCACAAAACAGTGCGACGCGCAAAATAGCGCGAGTGTCAACTGCACAAAACAGTGCGACGCGCAAAATAGCGGGAGTGATAAACTGCACAAAACAGTGCGACGCGCAAAATAGCGCGAGTGTGAACTGCACAAAACAGTGCGACGCGCAAAATAGCGCGAGTGTGAACTGTACAAAACAGTGCGACGCGCAAAATAGCGCGAGTGTGAACTGCACAAAACAGTGCGACGCGCAAAATAGCTCGAGTGATAAACTGCACAAAACAGTGCGACGCGCAAAATTGCGCGATTGTGAACTGCACAAAACAGTGCGACGCGCAAAATAGCGCGAGTGTGAACTGCACAAAACAGTGCGACGCGCAAAATAGCTCGAGTGATAAACTGCACAAAACAGTGCGACGCGCAAAATAGCGCGAGTGTCAACTGCACAAAACAGTGCGACGCGCAAAATAGCGGGAGTGATAAACTGCACAAAACAGTGCGACGCGCAAAATAGCGCGAGTGTGAACTGCACAAAACAGTGCGACGCGCAAAATAGCGCGAGTGTGAACTGCACAAAACAGTGCGACGCGCAAAATAGCGCCAGTGTGAACTGCACAAAACACTGCGACGCGCAAAATAGCGCGAGTGTGAACTGCACAAAACAGTGCGACGCGCAAAATAGCGCGAGTGTCAACTGCACAAAACAGTGCGACGCGCAAAATAGCTCGAGTGATAAACTGCACAAAATAGTGCGACGCGCAAAATAGCGCGAGTGTGAACTGCACAAAACAGTGCGACGCGCAAAATAGCGCGAGTGTGAACTGCACAAAACACTGCGACGCGCAAAATAGCGCGAGTGTCAACTGCACAAAACAGTGCGACGCGCAAAATAACGCGACTGTCAACTGCACAAAACAGTGCGACGTGCAAAATAGGGCGAGTGATAAACTGCACAAAACAGGGCGACGCGCAAAATAGCGCGAGTGTGAACTGCACAAAACAGTGCGACACGCAAAATAGCGCGAGTTTGAACTGCACAAAATAGTGCGACGCGCAAAATATAGCAAGTGATAAACTGCACAAAACAGTGCGACACGCGAAATTGCGCGATTGTGAACTGCACAAAACAGTGCGACGCGCAAAATAGCGCGAGTGTGAACTGCACAAAACAGTGCGACGCGCAAAATAGCTCGAGTGATAAACTGCACAAAACAGTGCGACGCGCAAAATAGCGCGAGTGTCAACTGCACAAAACAGTGCGACGCGCAAAATAGCTCGAGTGATAAACTGCACAAAACAGTGCGACGCGCAAAATAGCGCGAGTGTCAACTGCACAAAACAGTGCGACGCGCAAAATAGCGGGAGTCATAAACTGCACAAAACAGTGCGACGCGCAAAATAGCGCGAGTGTGAACTGCACAAAACAGTGCGACGCGCAAAATAGCGCCAGTGTGAACTGCACAAAACACTGCGACGCGCAAAATAGCGCGAGTGTGAACTGCACAAAACACTGCGACGCGCAAAATAGCGCGAGTGTGAACTGCACAAAACACTGCGACGCGCAAAATAGCGCGAGTGTGAACTGCACAAAACAGTGCGACGCGCAAAATAGCGGGAGTGTCAACTGCACAAAACTGTGCGACGCGCAAAATAGCGCGAGTGATAAACTGCACAAAACAGGGCGACGCGCAAAATAGCGGGAGTGTGAACTGCACAAAACAGGGCGACGCGCAAAATAGCGCGAGTGTGAACTGCACAAAACAGTGCGACGCGCAAAATAGCTCGAGTGATAAACTGCACAAAACAGTGCGACGCGCAAAATAGGGCGAGTGTGAACGGCACAAAACAGTGCGACGCGCAAAATAGCGGGAGTGATAAACTGCACAAAACAGTGCGACCCGCAAAATAGCGCGAGTGTCAACTGCACGAAACAGTGCGACGCGCAAAATAGCGGGAGTGTCAACTGCACAAAACAGTGTGACGCGCAAAATAGCGCGAGTGTGAACTGCACAAAACCGTGCGACGCGCAAAATAGCGCGAGTGTGAACTGCACAAAACACTGGGACGCGCAAAATAGCGCCAGTGTGAACTGCACAAAACACTGCGACGCGCAAAATAGCGCGTGTGTGAACTGCACAAAACAGTGCGACCCGCAAAATAGCGCCAGTGTGAACTGCACAAAACACTGCGACGCGCAAAATAGCGCGAGTGTGAACTGCACAAAACAGTGCGACGCGCAAAATAGCGCGAGTGTGAACTGCACAAAACAGTGCGACCCGCAAAATAGCGCCAGTGTGAACTGCACAAAACACTGCGACGCGCAAAATAGCGCGAGTGTGAACTGCACAAAACAGTGCGACGCGCAAAATAGCGCGAGTGTGAACTGCACAAAACAGTGCGACGCGCAAAATAGCTCGAGTGATAAACTGCACAAAACAGTGCGACGCGCAAAATAGCGCGAGTGTCAACTGCACAAAACAGTGCGACGCGCAAAATAGCGGGAGTGTCAACTGCAGAAAACAGTGCGACGCGCAAAATAGCACGAGTGTGAACTGCACAAAACAGTGCGACGTGCAAAATAGCGCGAGTGTGAACTGCACAAAACACTGCGACGCGCAAAATAGCGCGAGTGTGAACTGCACAAAACAGTGCGACGCGCAAAATAGCGGGAGTGTCAACTGCACAAAACTGTGCGACGCGCAAAATAGCGCGAGTGATAAACTGCACAAAACAGGGCGACGCGCAAAATAGCGCGAGTGTGAACTGCACAAAACAGCGCGACGCGAAAATAGCGCGAGTGTGAACTGCACAAAACAGTGCGACGCGCAAAATAGCTCGAGTGATAAACTGCACAAAACAGTGCGACGCGCAAAATAGCGCGAGTGTGAACGGCACAAAACAGTGCGACGCGCAAAATAGCGCGAGTGTGAACTGCACAAAACAGTGCGACCCGCAAAATAGCGCGAGTGTGAACTGCACAAAACAGTGCGACCCGCAAAATAGCGCGAGTGTGAACTGTACAAAACAGTGCGACGTGCAAAATAGCGCGAGTGTGAACTGCACAAAACAGTGCGACGCGCAAAATAGCTCGAGTGATAAACTGCACAAAACAGTGCGATGCGCAAAATAGCGCGAGTGTCAACTGCACGAAACAGTGCGACGCGCAAAATAGCGGGAGTGTCAACTGCACAAAACAGTGTGACGCGCAAAATAGCGCGAGTGTGAACTGCACAAAACCGTGCGACGCGCAAAATAGCGCGAGTGTGAACTGCACAAAACACTGGGACGCGCAAAATAGCGCCAGTGTGAACTGCACAAAACACTGCGACGCGCAAAATAGCGCGTGTGTGAACTGCACAAAACAGTGCGACCCGCAAAATAGCGCCAGTGTGAACTGCACAAAACACTGCGACGCGCAAAATAGCGCGAGTGTGAACTGCACAAAACAGTGCGACGCGCAAAATAGCGCGAGTGTGAACTGCACAAAACAGTGCGACCCGCAAAATAGCGCCAGTGTGAACTGCACAAAACACTGCGACGCGCAAAATAGCGCGAGTGTGAACTGCACAAAACAGTGCGACGCGCAAAATAGCGCGAGTGTGAACTGCACAAAACAGTGCGACGCGCAAAATAGCTCGAGTGTGAACTGCACAAAACACTGGGACGCGCAAAATAGCGCCAGTGTGAACTGCACAAAACACTGCGACGCGCAAAATAGCGCGAGTGTCAACTGCACAAAACAGTGCGACGCGCAAAATAGCGCGAGTGATAAACTGCACAAAACAGGGCGACGCGCAAAATAGCGCGAGTGTGAACTGCACAAAACAGCGCGACGCGCAAAATAGCACGAGTGTGAACTGCACAAAACAGTGCGACGCGCAAAATAGCTCGAGTGATAAACTGCACAAAATAGTGCGACGCGCAAAATAGCGCGAGTGTGAACTGCACAAAACAGTGCGACGCGCAAAATAGCTCGAGTGATAAACTGCACAAAACAGTGCGACGCGCAAAATAGCGCGAGTGTGAACTGCACAAAACACTGCGACGCGCAAAATAGCGCGAGTGTGAACTGCACAAAACAGTGCGACGCGCAAAATTGCGGGAGTGTCAACTGCACAAAACTGTGCGACGTGCAAAATAGCGCGAGTGATAAACTGCACAAAACAGGGCGACGCGCAAAATAGCGCGAGTGTGAACTGCACAAAACAGCGCGACGCGAAAATAGCGCGAGTGTGAACTGCACAAAACAGTGCGACGCGCAAAATAGCTCGAGTGATAAACTGCACAAAACAGTGCGACGCGCAAAATAGCGCGAGTGTGAACTGCACAAAACAGTGCGACGCGCAAAATGGCGGGAGTGTCAACTGCACAAAACTGTGCGACGCGCAAAATAGCGCGAGTGATAAACTGCACAAAACAGGGCGACGCGCAAAATAGCGCGAGTGTGAACTGCACAAAACAGCGCGACGCGAAAATAGCGCGAGTGTGAACTGCACAAAACAGTGCGACGCGCAAAATAGCTCGAGTGATAAACTGCACAAAACAGTGCGACGCGCAAAATAGCGCGAGTGTGAACGGCACAAAACAGTGCGACGCGCAAAATAGCGCGAGTGTGAACTGCACAAAACAGTGCGACCCGCAAAATAGCGCGAGTGTGAACTGCACAAAACAGTGCGACCCGCAAAATAGCGCGAGTGTGAACTGTACAAAACAGTGCGACGTGCAAAATAGCGCGAGTGTGAACTGCACAAAACAGTGCGACGCGCAAAATAGCTCGAGTGATAAACTGCACAAAACAGTGCGATGCGCAAAATAGCGCGAGTGTCAACTGCACGAAACAGTGCGACGCGCAAAATAGCGGGAGTGTCAACTGCACAAAACAGTGTGACGCGCAAAATAGCGCGAGTGTGAACTGCACAAAACCGTGCGACGCGCAAAATAGCGCGAGTGTGAACTGCACAAAACACTGGGACGCGCAAAATAGCGCCAGTGTGAACTGCACAAAACACTGCGACGCGCAAAATAGCGCGTGTGTGAACTGCACAAAACAGTGCGACCCGCAAAATAGCGCCAGTGTGAACTGCACAAAACACTGCGACGCGCAAAATAGCGCGAGTGTGAACTGCACAAAACAGTGCGACGCGCAAAATAGCGCGAGTGTGAACTGCACAAAACAGTGCGACCCGCAAAATAGCGCCAGTGTGAACTGCACAAAACACTGCGACGCGCAAAATAGCGCGAGTGTGAACTGCACAAAACAGTGCGACGCGCAAAATAGCGCGAGTGTGAACTGCACAAAACAGTGCGACGCGCAAAATAGCTCGAGTGTGAACTGCACAAAACACTGGGACGCGCAAAATAGCGCCAGTGTGAACTGCACAAAACACTGCGACGCGCAAAATAGCGCGAGTGTCAACTGCACAAAACAGTGCGACGCGCAAAATAGCGCGAGTGATAAACTGCACAAAACAGGGCGACGCGCAAAATAGCGCGAGTGTGAACTGCACAAAACAGCGCGACGCGCAAAATAGCACGAGTGTGAACTGCACAAAACAGTGCGACGCGCAAAATAGCTCGAGTGATAAACTGCACAAAATAGTGCGACGCGCAAAATAGCGCGAGTGTGAACTGCACAAAACAGTGCGACGCGCAAAATAGCTCGAGTGATAAACTGCACAAAACAGTGCGACGCGCAAAATAGCGCGAGTGTGAACTGCACAAAACACTGCGACGCGCAAAATAGCGCGAGTGTGAACTGCACAAAACAGTGCGACGCGCAAAATTGCGGGAGTGTCAACTGCACAAAACTGTGCGACGTGCAAAATAGCGCGAGTGATAAACTGCACAAAACAGGGCGACGCGCAAAATAGCGCGAGTGTGAACTGCACAAAACAGCGCGACGCGAAAATAGCGCGAGTGTGAACTGCACAAAACAGTGCGACGCGCAAAATAGCTCGAGTGATAAACTGCACAAAACAGTGCGACGCGCAAAATAGCGCGAGTGTGAACTGCACAAAACAGTGCGACGCGCAAAATGGCGCGAGTGTGAACTGCACAAAACAGTGCGACGCGCAAAATCGCGCCAGTGTGAACTGCACAAAACACTGCGACGCGCAAAATAGCGCCAGTGTGAACTGCACAAAACAGTGCGACCCGCAAAATTGCGCTAGTGTGAACTGCACAAAATAGTGCGACGCGCAAAATAGCGCGAGTGTGAACTGCACAAAACAGTGCGACGCGCAAAATAGCTCGAGTGATAAACTGCACAAAACAGTGCGACGCGCAAAATAGCGCGAGTGTCAACTGCACGAAACAGTGCGACGCGCAAAATAGCGGGAGTGTCAACTGCACAAAACAGTGCGACGCGCAAAATAGCGCGAGTGTGAACTGCACAAAACCGTGCGACGCGCAAAATAGCGCGAGTGTGAACTGCACGAAACACTGTGACGCGCAAAATAGCGCCAGTGTGAACTGCACAAAACACTGCGACGCGCAAAATAGCGCGAGTGTGAACTGCACAAAACAGTGCGACCCGCAAAATAGCGCCAGTGTGAACTGCACAAAACACTGCGACGCGCAAAATAGCGCGAGTGTGAACTGCACAAAACAGTGCGACGCGCAAAATAGCGCGAGTGTGAACTGCACAAAACAGTGCGACGCGCAAAATAGCTCGAGTGATAAACTGCACAAAACAGTGCGACGCGCAAAATAGCGCGAGTGTCAACTGCACGAAACAGTGCGACGAGCAAAATAGCGGGAGTGTCAACTGCACAAAACAGTGCGACGCGCAAAATAGCGCGAGTGTGAACTGCACAAAACCGTGCGACGCGCAAAATAGCGCGAGTGTGAACTGCACAAAACACTGTGACGCGCAAAATAGCGCCAGTGTGAACTGCACAAAACACTGCGACGCGCAAAATAGCGCGAGTGTCAACTGCACAAAACAGTGCGACGCGCAAAATAGCGCGAGTGATAAACTGCACAAAACAGGGCGACGCGCAAAATAGCGCGAGTGTGAACTGCACAAAACAGCGCGACGCGCAAAATAGCGCGATTGTGAACTGCACAAAACGGTGCGACGCGCAAAATAGCGCGAGTGTGAACTGCACAAAACAGTGCGACGCGCAAAATAGCTCGAGTGATAAACTGCACAAAATAGCGCGACGCGCAAAATAGCGCGAGTGTGAACTGCACAAAACAGTGCGACGCGCAAAATAGCTCGAGTGATAAACTGCACAAAATAGTGCGACGCGCAAAATAGCGCGAGTGTGAACTGCACAAAACAGTGCGACGCGCAAAATAGCTCGAGTGATAAACTGCACAAAACAGTGCGACGCGCAAAATAGCGGGAGTGTCGACTGCACAAAATAGTGCGACGCGCAAAATAGCGCGAGTGTGAACTGCACAAAACAGTGCGACGCGCAAAATAGCGCGAGTGTGAACTGCACAAAACACTGCGACGCGCAAAATAGCGCCAGTGTGAACGGCACAAAACAGTGCGACGCGCAAAATAGCGCGAGTGTGAACTGCACAAAACAGTGCGACCCGCAAAATAGCGCCAGTGTGAACTGCACAAAACACTGCGACGCGCAAAATAGCGCGAGTGTGAACTGCACAAAACAGTGCGACGCGCAAAATAGCGCGAGTGTGAACTGCACAAAACAGTGCGACGCGCAAAATAGCTCGAGTGATAAACTGCACAAAACAGTGCGACGCGCAAAATAGCGGGAGTGTCAACTGCACCAAACAGTGCGACGCGCAAAATAGCGCCAGTGTGAACTGCACAAAACACTGCGACGCGCAAAATAGCGCGAGTGTGAACTGCACAAAACAGCGCGACGCGCAAAATAGCGCGAGTGTGAACTGCACAAAACAGTGCGACGCGCAAAATAGCTCGAGTGATAAACTGCACAAAACAGTGTGACGCGCAAAATAGCGGGAGTGTCAACATCACAAAACAGTGCGACGCGCAAAATAGCGCGAGTGTGAACTGCACAAAACAGTGCGACGCGCAAAATAGCGCGAGTGTGAACTGCACAAAACACTGCGACGCGCAAAATAGCGCGAGTGTGAACTGCACAAAACAGTGCGACGCGCAAAATAGCGGGAGTGTCAACTGCACAAAACTGTGCGACGCGCAAAGTAGCGCGAGTGATAAACTGCACAAAACAGTGCGACGCGCAAAATAGCGCGAGTGTGAACTGCACAAAACAGCGCGACGCGCAAAATAGCGCGATTGTGAACTGCACAAAACGGTGCGACGCGCAAAATAGCGCGAGTGTGAACTGCACAAAACAGTGCGACGCGCAAAATAGCTCGAGTGATAAACTGCACAAAATAGCGCGACGCGCAAAATAGCGCGAGTGTGAACTGCACAAAACAGTGCGACGCGCAAAATAGCTCGAGTGATAAACTGCACAAAATAGTGCGACGCGCAAAATAGCGCGAGTGTGAACTGCACAAAACAGTGCGACGCGCAAAATAGCTCGAGTGATAAACTGCACAAAACAGTGCGACGCGCAAAATAGCGGGAGTGTCGACTGCACAAAATAGTGCGACGCGCAAAATAGCGCGAGTGTGAACTGCACAAAACAGTGCGACGCGCAAAATAGCGCGAGTGTGAACTGCACAAAACACTGCGACGCGCAAAATAGCGCCAGTGTGAACGGCACAAAACAGTGCGACGCGCAAAATAGCGCGAGTGTGAACTGCACAAAACAGTGCGACCCGCAAAATAGCGCCAGTGTGAACTGCACAAAACACTGCGACGCGCAAAATAGCGCGAGTGTGAACTGCACAAAACAGTGCGACGCGCAAAATAGCGCGAGTGTGAACTGCACAAAACAGTGCGACGCGCAAAATAGCTCGAGTGATAAACTGCACAAAACAGTGCGACGCGCAAAATAGCGGGAGTGTCAACTGCACCAAACAGTGCGACGCGCAAAATAGCGCCAGTGTGAACTGCACAAAACACTGCGACGCGCAAAATAGCGCGAGTGTGAACTGCACAAAACAGCGCGACGCGCAAAATAGCGCGAGTGTGAACTGCACAAAACAGTGCGACGCGCAAAATAGCTCGAGTGATAAACTGCACAAAACAGTGTGACGCGCAAAATAGCGGGAGTGTCAACATCACAAAACAGTGCGACGCGCAAAATAGCGCGAGTGTGAACTGCACAAAACAGTGCGACGCGCAAAATAGCGCGAGTGTGAACTGCACAAAACACTGCGACGCGCAAAATAGCGCGAGTGTGAACTGCACAAAACAGTGCGACGCGCAAAATAGCGGGAGTGTCAACTGCACAAAACTGTGCGACGCGCAAAGTAGCGCGAGTGATAAACTGCACAAAACAGTGCGACGCGCAAAATAGCGCGAGTGTTGAACTGCACAAAACAGTGCGACCCGCAAAATAGCGCCAGTGTGAACTGCACAAAACACTGCGACGCGCAAAATAGCGCGAGTGTGAACTGCACAAAACAGTGCGACGCGCAAAATAGCGCGAGTGTGAACTGCACAAAACAGTGCGACGCGCAAAATAGCTCGAGTGATAAACTGCACAAAACAGTGCGACGCGCAAAATAGCGCGAGTGTGAACTGCACAAAACAGTGCGACGCGCAAAATGGCGCGAGTGTGAACTGCACAAAACAGTGCGACGCGCAAAATCGCGCCAGTGTGAACTGCACAAAACACTGCGACGCGCAAAATAGCGCCAGTGTGAACTGCACAAAACAGTGCGACCCGCAAAATTGCGCTAGTGTGAACTGCACAAAATAGTGCGACGCGCAAAATAGCGCGAGTGTGAACTGCACAAAACAGTGCGACGCGCAAAATAGCTCGAGTGATAAACTGCACAAAACAGTGCGACGCGCAAAATAGCGCGAGTGTCAACTGCACGAAACAGTGCGACGCGCAAAATAGCGGGAGTGTCAACTGCACAAAACAGTGCGACGCGCAAAATAGCGCGAGTGTGAACTGCACAAAACCGTGCGACGCGCAAAATAGCGCGAGTGTGAACTGCACGAAACACTGTGACGCGCAAAATAGCGCCAGTGTGAACTGCACAAAACACTGCGACGCGCAAAATAGCGCGAGTGTGAACTGCACAAAACAGTGCGACCCGCAAAATAGCGCCAGTGTGAACTGCACAAAACACTGCGACGCGCAAAATAGCGCGAGTGTGAACTGCACAAAACAGTGCGACGCGCAAAATAGCGCGAGTGTGAACTGCACAAAACAGTGCGACGCGCAAAATAGCTCGAGTGATAAACTGCACAAAACAGTGCGACGCGCAAAATAGCGCGAGTGTCAACTGCACGAAACAGTGCGACGAGCAAAATAGCGGGAGTGTCAACTGCACAAAACAGTGCGACGCGCAAAATAGCGCGAGTGTGAACTGCACAAAACCGTGCGACGCGCAAAATAGCGCGAGTGTGAACTGCACAAAACACTGTGACGCGCAAAATAGCGCCAGTGTGAACTGCACAAAACACTGCGACGCGCAAAATAGCGCGAGTGTCAACTGCACAAAACAGTGCGACGCGCAAAATAGCGCGAGTGATAAACTGCACAAAACAGGGCGACGCGCAAAATAGCGCGAGTGTGAACTGCACAAAACAGCGCGACGCGCAAAATAGCGCGATTGTGAACTGCACAAAACGGTGCGACGCGCAAAATAGCGCGAGTGTGAACTGCACAAAACAGTGCGACGCGCAAAATAGCTCGAGTGATAAACTGCACAAAATAGCGCGACGCGCAAAATAGCGCGAGTGTGAACTGCACAAAACAGTGCGACGCGCAAAATAGCTCGAGTGATAAACTGCACAAAATAGTGCGACGCGCAAAATAGCGCGAGTGTGAACTGCACAAAACAGTGCGACGCGCAAAATAGCTCGAGTGATAAACTGCACAAAACAGTGCGACGCGCAAAATAGCGGGAGTGTCGACTGCACAAAATAGTGCGACGCGCAAAATAGCGCGAGTGTGAACTGCACAAAACAGTGCGACGCGCAAAATAGCGCGAGTGTGAACTGCACAAAACACTGCGACGCGCAAAATAGCGCCAGTGTGAACGGCACAAAACAGTGCGACGCGCAAAATAGCGCGAGTGTGAACTGCACAAAACAGTGCGACCCGCAAAATAGCGCCAGTGTGAACTGCACAAAACACTGCGACGCGCAAAATAGCGCGAGTGTGAACTGCACAAAACAGTGCGACGCGCAAAATAGCGCGAGTGTGAACTGCACAAAACAGTGCGACGCGCAAAATAGCTCGAGTGATAAACTGCACAAAACAGTGCGACGCGCAAAATAGCGGGAGTGTCAACTGCACCAAACAGTGCGACGCGCAAAATAGCGCCAGTGTGAACTGCACAAAACACTGCGACGCGCAAAATAGCGCGAGTGTGAACTGCACAAAACAGCGCGACGCGCAAAATAGCGCGAGTGTGAACTGCACAAAACAGTGCGACGCGCAAAATAGCTCGAGTGATAAACTGCACAAAACAGTGTGACGCGCAAAATAGCGGGAGTGTCAACATCACAAAACAGTGCGACGCGCAAAATAGCGCGAGTGTGAACTGCACAAAACAGTGCGACGCGCAAAATAGCGCGAGTGTGAACTGCACAAAACACTGCGACGCGCAAAATAGCGCGAGTGTGAACTGCACAAAACAGTGCGACGCGCAAAATAGCGGGAGTGTCAACTGCACAAAACTGTGCGACGCGCAAAGTAGCGCGAGTGATAAACTGCACAAAACAGTGCGACGCGCAAAATAGCGCGAGTGTGAACTGCACAAAACAGTGCGACCCGCAAAATAGCGCCAGTGTGAACTGCACAAAACACTGCGACGCGCAAAATAGCGCGAGTGTGAACTGCACAAAACAGTGCGACGCGCAAAATAGCGCGAGTGTGAACTGCACAAAACAGTGCGACGCGCAAAATAGCTCGAGTGATAAACTGCACAAAACAGTGCGACGCGCAAAATAGCGCGAGTGTCAACTGCACGAAACAGTGCGACGCGCAAAATAGCGGGAGTGTCAACTGCACCAAACAGTGCGACGCGCAAAATAGCGCGAGTGTGAACTGCACAAAACCGTGCGACGCGCAAAATAGCGCGAGTGTGAACTGCACAAAACACTGTGACGCGCAAAATAGTACCAGTGTGAACTGCACAAAACACTGCGACGCGCAAAATAGCGCGAGTGTCAACTGCACAAAACAGTGCGACGCGCAAAATAGCGCGAGTGATAAACTGCACAAAACAGGGCGACGCGCAAAATAGCGCGAGTGTGAACTGCACAAAACAGCGCGACGCGCAAAATAGCGCGATTGTGAACTGCACAAAACGGTGCGACGCGCAAAATAGCGCGAGTGTGAACTGCACAAAACAGTGCGACGCGTAAAATAGCTCGAGTGATAAACTGCACAAAATAGTGCGACGCGCAAAATAGCGCGAGTGTGAACTGCACAAAACAGTGCGACGCGCAAAATAGCTCGAGTGATAAACTGCACAAAACAGTGCGACGCGCAAAATAGCGCGAGTGTCAACTGCACGAAACAGTGCGACGCGCAAAATAGCGGGAGTGTCAACTGCACAAAACAGTGCGACGCGCAAAATAGCGCGAGTGTGAACTGCACAAAACCGTGCGACGCGCAAAATAGCGCGAGTGTGAACTGCACAAAACACTGTGACGCGCAAAATAGCGCCAGTGTGAACTGCACAAAACACTGCGACGCGCAAAATAGCGCGAGTGTGAACTGCACAAAACAGTGCGACCCGCAAAATAGCGCCAGTGTGAACTGCACAAAACACTGCGACGCGCAAAATAGCGCGAGTGTGAACTGCACAAAACAGTGCGACGCGCAAAATAGCTCGAGTGATAAACTGCACAAAACAGTGCGACGCGCAAAATAGCGCGAGTGTCAACTGCACGAAACAGTGCGACGCGCAAAATAGCGCGAGTGTCAACTGCACCAAACAGTGCGACGCGCAAAATAGCGCCAGTGTGAACTGCACAAAACACTGCGACGCGCAAAATAGCGCGAATGTCAACTGCACAAAACAGTGCGACGCGCAAAATAGCGCGAGTGATAAACTGCAAAAAACAGGGCGACGCGCAAAATAGCGCGATTGTGAACTGCACAAAACGGTGCGACGCGCAAAATAGCGCGAGTGTGAACTGCACAAAACAGTGCGACGCGCAAAATAGCTCGAGTGATAAACTGCACAAAATAGTGCGACGCGCAAAATAGCGCGAGTGTGAACTGCACAAAACAGTGCGACGCGCAAAATAGCTCGAGTGATAAACTGCACAAAATAGTGCGACGCGCAAAATAGCGCGAGTGTGAACTGCACAAAATAGTGCGACGCGCAAAATAGCTCGAGTGATAAACTGCACAAAACAGTGCGACGCGCAAAATAGCGGGAGTGTCAACTGCACAAAATAGTGCGACGCGCAAAATAGCGCGAGTGTGAACTGCACAAAACAGTGCGACGCGCAAAATAGCGCGAGTGTGAACTGCACAAAACACTGCGACGCGCAAAATAGCGCCAGTGTGAACTGCACAAAACAGTGCGACGCGCAAAATAGCGGGAGTGTCAACTGCACAAAACAGGGCGACGCGCAAAATAGCGCGAGTGATATACTGCACAAAACAGGGCGACGCGCACAATAGCGCGAGTGTGAACTGCACAAAACAGCGCGACGCGCAAAATAGCGCGAGTGTGAACTGCACAAAACAGTGCGACGCGCAAAATAGCTCGAGTGATAAACTGCACAAAACAGTGTGACGCGCAAAATAGCGGGAGTGTCAACATCACAAAACAGTGCGACGCGCAAAATAGCGCGAGTGTGAACTGCACAAAACAGTGCGACGCGCAAAATAGCGCGAGTGTGAACTGCACAAAACACTGCGACGCGCAAAATAGCGCGAGTGTGAACTGCACAAAACAGTGCGACGCGCAAAATAGCGGGAGTGTCAACTGCACAAAACTGTGCGACGCGCAAAGTAGCGCGAGTGATAAACTGCACAAAACAGTGCGACGCGCAAAATAGCGCGAGTGTGAACTGCACAAAACAGTGCGACCCGCAAAATAGCGCCAGTGTGAACTGCACAAAACACTGCGACGCGCAAAATAGCGCGAGTGTGAACTGCACAAAACAGTGCGACGCGCAAAATAGCGCGAGTGTGAACTGCACAAAACAGTGCGACGCGCAAAATAGCTCGAGTGATAAACTGCACAAAACAGTGCGACGCGCAAAATAGCGCGAGTGTCAACTGCACGAAACAGTGCGACGCGCAAAATAGCGGGAGTGTCAACTGCACCAAACAGTGCGACGCGCAAAATAGCGCGAGTGTGAACTGCACAAAACCGTGCGACGCGCAAAATAGCGCGAGTGTGAACTGCACAAAACACTGTGACGCGCAAAATAGTACCAGTGTGAACTGCACAAAACACTGCGACGCGCAAAATAGCGCGAGTGTCAACTGCACAAAACAGTGCGACGCGCAAAATAGCGCGAGTGATAAACTGCACAAAACAGGGCGACGCGCAAAATAGCGCGAGTGTGAACTGCACAAAACAGCGCGACGCGCAAAATAGCGCGATTGTGAACTGCACAAAACGGTGCGACGCGCAAAATAGCGCGAGTGTGAACTGCACAAAACAGTGCGACGCGTAAAATAGCTCGAGTGATAAACTGCACAAAATAGTGCGACGCGCAAAATAGCGCGAGTGTGAACTGCACAAAACAGTGCGACGCGCAAAATAGCTCGAGTGATAAACTGCACAAAACAGTGCGACGCGCAAAATAGCGCGAGTGTCAACTGCACGAAACAGTGCGACGCGCAAAATAGCGGGAGTGTCAACTGCACAAAACAGTGCGACGCGCAAAATAGCGCGAGTGTGAACTGCACAAAACCGTGCGACGCGCAAAATAGCGCGAGTGTGAACTGCACAAAACACTGTGACGCGCAAAATAGCGCCAGTGTGAACTGCACAAAACACTGCGACGCGCAAAATAGCGCGAGTGTGAACTGCACAAAACAGTGCGACCCGCAAAATAGCGCCAGTGTGAACTGCACAAAACACTGCGACGCGCAAAATAGCGCGAGTGTGAACTGCACAAAACAGTGCGACGCGCAAAATAGCTCGAGTGATAAACTGCACAAAACAGTGCGACGCGCAAAATAGCGCGAGTGTCAACTGCACGAAACAGTGCGACGCGCAAAATAGCGCGAGTGTCAACTGCACCAAACAGTGCGACGCGCAAAATAGCGCCAGTGTGAACTGCACAAAACACTGCGACGCGCAAAATAGCGCGAATGTCAACTGCACAAAACAGTGCGACGCGCAAAATAGCGCGAGTGATAAACTGCAAAAAACAGGGCGACGCGCAAAATAGCGCGATTGTGAACTGCACAAAACGGTGCGACGCGCAAAATAGCGCGAGTGTGAACTGCACAAAACAGTGCGACGCGCAAAATAGCTCGAGTGATAAACTGCACAAAATAGTGCGACGCGCAAAATAGCGCGAGTGTGAACTGCACAAAACAGTGCGACGCGCAAAATAGCTCGAGTGATAAACTGCACAAAATAGTGCGACGCGCAAAATAGCGCGAGTGTGAACTGCACAAAATAGTGCGACGCGCAAAATAGCTCGAGTGATAAACTGCACAAAACAGTGCGACGCGCAAAATAGCGGGAGTGTCAACTGCACAAAATAGTGCGACGCGCAAAATAGCGCGAGTGTGAACTGCACAAAACAGTGCGACGCGCAAAATAGCGCGAGTGTGAACTGCACAAAACACTGCGACGCGCAAAATAGCGCCAGTGTGAACTGCACAAAACAGTGCGACGCGCAAAATAGCGGGAGTGTCAACTGCACAAAACAGGGCGACGCGCAAAATAGCGCGAGTGATATACTGCACAAAACAGGGCGACGCGCACAATAGCGCGAGTGTGAACTGCACAAAACAGCGCGACGCGCAAAATAGCGCGAGTGTGAACTGCACAAAACAGTGCGACGCGCAAAATAGCTCGAGTGATAAACTGCACAAAACAGTGCGACGCGCAAAATAGCGGGAGTGTCAACAGCACAAAACAGTGCGACGCGCAAAATAGCGCGAGTGTGAACTGCACAAAACAGTGCGACGCGCAAAATAGCGCGAGTGTGAACTGCACAAAACACTGCGACGCGCAAAATAGCGCGAGTGTGAACTGCACAAAACAGTGCGATGCGCAAAATAGCGGGAGTGTCAACTGCACAAAACTGTGCGACGCGCAAAATAGCGCGAGTGATAAACTGCACAAAACAGTGCGACGCGCAAAATAGCGCGAGTGATAAACTGCACAAAACAGTGCGACGCGCAAAATAGCGCGAGTGTAAACTGCACAAAACAGTGCGACGCGCAAAATAGCGCGAGTGTGAACTGCACAAAACAGTGCGACCCGCAAAATAGCGCCAGTGTGAACTGCACAAAACACTGCGACGCGCAAAATAGCGCGAGTGTGAACTGCACAAAACAGTGCGACGCGCAAAATAGCGCGAGTGTGAACTGCACAAAACAGTGCGACGCGCAAAATAGCTCGAGTGATAAACTGCACAAAACAGTGCGACGCGCAAAATAGCGCGAGTGTCAACTGCACGAAACAGTGCGACGCGCAAAATAGCGCGAGTGATAAACTGCACAAAACAGTGCGACGCGCAAAATAGCGCGAGTGTAAACTGCACAAAACAGTGCGACGCGCAAAATAGCGCGAGTGTGAACTGCACAAAACAGTGCGACCCGCAAAATAGCGCCAGTGTGAACTGCACAAAACACTGCGACGCGCAAAATAGCGCGAGTGTGAACTGCACAAAACAGTGCGACGCGCAAAATAGCGCGAGTGTGAACTGCACAAAACAGTGCGACGCGCAAAATAGCTCGAGTGATAAACTGCACAAAACAGTGCGACGCGCAAAATAGCGCGAGTGTCAACTGCACGAAACAGTGCGACGCGCAAAATAGCGCGAGTGTCAACTGCACAAAACAGTGCGACGCGCAAAATAGCGCGAGTGATAAACTGCACAAAACAGGGCGACGCGCAAAATAGCGCGAGTGTGAACTGCACAAAACAGCGCGACGCGCAAAATAGCGCGATTGTGAACTGCACAAAACGGTGCGACGCGCAAAATAGCGCGAGTGTGAACTGCACAAAACAGTGCGACGCGCAAAATAGCTCGAGTGATAAACTGCACAAAATAGTGCGACGCGCAAAATAGCGCGAGTGTGAACTGCACAAAACAGTGCGACGCGCAAAATAGCTCGAGTGATAAACTGCACAAAATAGTGCGACGAGCAAAATAGCGCGAGTGTGAACTGCACAAAACAGTGCGACGCGCAAAATAGCTCGAGTGATAAACTGCACAAAACAGTTCGACGCGCAAAATAGCGGGAGTGTCAACTGCACAAAACAGTGCGACGCGCAAAATAGCGCGAGTGTGAACTGCACAAAACACTGCGACGCGCAAAATAGCGCGAGTGTGAACTGCACAAAACACTGCGACGCGCAAAATAGCGCGAGTGTGAACTGCACAAAACAGTGCGACGCGCAAAATAGCGGCAGTGTCAACTGCACAAAACTGTGCGACGCGCAAAATAGCGCGAGTGATAAACTGCACAAAACAGGGCGACGCGCAAAATAGCGCGAGTGTGAACTGCACAAAACAGCGCGACGCGCAAAATAGCGCGAGTGTGAACTGCACAAAACAGTGCGACGCGCAAAATAGCTCGAGTGATAAACTGCACAAAACAGTGCGACGCGCAAAATAGTGCGAGTGTGAACTTCACAAAACAGTGCGACGCGCAAAATAGCGGGAGTGATAAACTGCACAAAACAGTGCGACGCGCAAAATAGCGCGAGTGTGAACTGCACAAAACAGTGCGACGCGCAAAATAGCGCGAGTGTGAACTGCACAAAACAGTGCGACCCGCAAAATAGCGCGAGTGTGAACTGCACAAAACACTGCGACGCGCAAAATAGCGCGAGTTTGAACTGCACAAAACAGTGCGACGCGCAAAATAGCGCGAGTGTGAACTGCACAAAACAGGGCGACGCGCAAAATAGCTCGAGTGATAAACTGCACAAAACAGCGCGACGCGCAAAATAGCGCGAGTGTGAACTGCACAAAACACTGCGACGCGCAAAATAGCGCCAGTGTGAACTGCACAAAACAGTGCGACGCGCAAAATAGCGGGAGTGTCAACTGCACAAAACAGTGCGACGCGCAAAATAGCGCGAGTGATAAACTGCACAAAACAGGGCGACGCGCAAAATAGCGCGAGTGTGAACTGCACAAAACAGCGCGACGCGCAAAATAGCGCGAGTGTGAACTGCACAAAACAGTGCGACGCGCAAAATAGCTCGAGTGATAAACTGCACAAAACAGTGCGACGCGCAAAATAGCGGGAGTGTCAACTGCACAAAACAGTGCGACGCGCAAAATAGCGCGAGTGTGAACTGCACAAAACAGTGCGACGCGCAAAATAGCGCGAGTGTGAACTGCACAAAACACTGCGACGCGCAAAATAGCGGGAGTGATAAACTGCACAAAACAGTGCGACGCGCAAAATAGCGCGAGTGTGAACTGCACAAAACAGTGCGACCCGCAAAATAGCGCCAGTGTGAACTGCACAAAACACTGCGACGCGCAAAATAGCGCGAGTGTGAACTGCACAAAACAGTGCGACGCGCAAAATAGCGCGAGTGTGAACTGCACAAAACAGTGCGACGCGCAAAATAGCTCGAGTGATAAACTGCACAAAACCGTGCGACGCGCAAAATAGCGCGAGTGTGAACTGCACAAAACACTGTGACGCGCAAAATAGCGCCAGTGTGAACTGCACAAAACACGGCGACGCGCAAAATAGCGCGAGTGTCAACTGCACAAAACAGTGCGACGCGCAAAATAGCGCGAGTGATAAACTGCACAAAACAGGGCGACGCGCAAAATAGCGCGAGTGTGAACTGCACAAAACAGCGCGACGCGCAAAATAGCGCGATTGTGAACTGCACAAAACGGTGCGACGCGCAAAATAGCGCGAGTGTGAACTGCACAAAACAGTGCGACGCGCAAAATAGCTCGAGTGATAAACTGCACAAAATAGTGCGACGCGCAAAATAGCGCGAGTGTGAACTGCACAAAACAGTGCGACGCGCAAAATAGCTCGAGTGATAAACTGCACAAAATAGTGCGACGCGCAAAATAGCGCGAGTGTGAACTGCACAAAACAGTGCGACGCGCAAAATAGCTCGAGTGATAAACTGCACAAAACAGTGCGACGCGCAAAATAGCGCGAGTGTGAACTGCACAAAACACTGCGACGCGCAAAATAGCGCGAGTGTGAACTGCACAAAACACTGCGACGCGCAAAATAGCGCGAGTGTGAACTACACAAAACACTGCGACGCGCAAAATAGCGCGAGTGTGAACTGCACAAAACAGTGCGACGCGCAAAATAGCGGGAGTGTCAACTGCACAAAACTGTGCGACGCGCAAAATAGCGCGAGTGATAAACTGCACAAAACAGGGCGACGCGCAAAATAGCGCGAGTGTGAACTGCACAAAACAGCGCGACGCGCAAAATAGCGCGAGTGTGAACTGCACAAAACAGTGCGACGCGCAAAATAGCTCGAGTGATAAACTGCACAAAACAGTGCGACGCGCAAAATAGTGCGAGTGTGAACTTCACAAAACAGTGCGACGCGCAAAATAGCGGGAGTGATAAACTGCACAAAACAGTGCGACGCGCAAAATAGCGCGAGTGTGAACTGCACAAAATAGTGCGACGCGCAAAATAGCGCGAGTGTGAACTGCACAAAACAGTGCGACCCGCAAAATAGCGCGAGTGTGAACTGCACAAAACACTGCGACGCGCAAAATAGCGCGAGTGTGAACTGCACAAAACAGTGCGACGCGCAAAATAGCGCGAGTGTGAACTGCACAAAACACTGCGACGCGCAAAATAGCGCGAGTGTGAACTGCACAAAACAGTGCGACGCGCAAAATAGCGGGAGTGTCAACTGCACAAAACTGTGCGACGCGCAAAATAGCGCGAGTGATAAACTGCACAAAACAGTGCGACGCGCAAAATAGCGCGAGTGTGAACTGCACAAAACAGTGCGACGCGCAAAATAGCGCGAGTGTGAACTGCACAAAACACTGCGACGCGCAAAATAGCGGGAGTGATAAACTGCACAAAACAGTGCGACGCGCAAAATAGCGCGAGTGTGAACTGCACAAAACAGTGCGACCCGCAAAATAGCGCCAGTGTGAACTGCACAAAACACTGCGACGCGCAAAATAGCGCGAGTGTGAACTGCACAAAACAGTGCGACGCGCAAAATAGCGCGAGTGTGAACTGCACAAAACAGTGCGACGCGCAAAATAGCTCGAGTGATAAACTGCACAAAACAGTGCGACGCGCAAAATAGCGCGAATGTCAACTGCACGAAACAGTGCGACGCGCAAAATAGCGGGAGTGTCAACTGCACAAAACAGTGCGACGCGCAAAATAGCGCGAGTGTGAACTGCACAAAACCGTGCGACGCGCAAAATAGCGCGAGTGTGAACTGCACAAAACACTGTGACGCGCAAAATAGCGCCAGTGTGAACTGCACAAAACACTGCGACGCGCAAAATAGCGCGAGTGTCAACTGCACAAAACAGTGCGACGCGCAAAATAGCGCGAGTGATAAACTTTACAAAACAGGGCGACGCGCAAAATAGCACGAGTGTGAACTGCACAAAACAGCGCGACGCGCAAAATAGCGCGATTGTGAACTGCACAAAACGGTGCGACGCGCAAAATAGCGCGAGTGTGAACTGCACAAAACAGTGCGACGCGCAAAATAGCTCGAGTGATAAACTGCACAAAATAGTGCGACGCGCAAAATAGCGCGAGTGTGAACTGCACAAAACAGTGCGACGCGCAAAATAGCTCGAGTGATAAACTGCACAAAATAGTGCGACGCGCAAAATAGCGCGAGTGTGAACTGCACAAAACAGTGCGACGCGCAAAATAGCTCGAGTGATAAACTGCACAAAACAGTGCGACGCGCAAAATAGCGGGAGTGTCAACTGCACAAAACAGTGCGACGCGCAAAATAGCGCGAGTGTGAACTGCACAAAACACTGCGACGCGCAAAATAGCGCGAGTGTGAACTGCACAAAACACTGCGACGCGCAAAATAGCGCGAGTGTGAACTGCACAGAACAGTGCGACGCGCAAAATAGCGGGAGTGTCAACTGCACCAAACAGTGCGACGCGCAAAATAGCGCCAGTGTGAACTGCACAAAACAGTGCGACGCGCAAAATAGCGCGAGTGTGAACTGCACAAAACACTGCGACGCGCAAAATAGCGCTAGTGTGAACTGCACAAAACAGTGCGACGCGCAAAATAGCGGGAGTGTCAACTGCACAAAACTGTGCGACGCGCAAAATAGCGCGAGTGATAAACTGCACAAAACAGGGCGACGCGCAAAATAGCGCGAGTGTGAACTGCACAAAACAGCGCGACGCGCAAAATAGCGCGAGTGTGAACTGCACAAAACAGTGCGACGCGCAAAATAGCTCGAGTGATAAACTGCACAAAACAGTGCGACGCGCAAAATAGCGGGAGTGTCAACAGCACAAAACAGTGCGACGCGCAAAATAGCGCGAGTGTGAACTGCACAAAACAGTGCGACGCGCAAAATAGCGCGAGTGTGAACTGCACAAAACACTGCGACGCGCAAAATAGCGCGAGTGTGAACTGCACAAAACACTGCGACGCGCAAAATAGCGCGAGTGTGAACTGCACAAAACAGTGCGACGCGCAAAATAGCGGGAGTGTCAACTGCACAAAACTGTGCGACGCGCAAAATAGCGCGAGTGATAAACTGCACAAAACAGTGCGACGCGCAAAATAGCGCGAGTGTGAACTGCACAAAACAGTGCGACGCGCAAAATAGCGCGAGTGTGAACTGCACAAAACAGTGCGACCCGCAAAATAGCGCCAGTGTGAACTGCACAAAACACTGCGACGTGCAAAATAGCGCGAGTGTGAACTGCACAAAACAGTGCGACGCGCAAAATAGCGCGAGTGTGAACTGCACAAAACAGTGCGACGCGCAAAATAGCTCGAGTGATAAACTGCACAAAACAGTGCGACGCGCAAAATAGCGCGAGTGTCAACTGCACGAAACAGTGCGACGCGCAAAATAGCGGGAGTGTCAACAGCACAAAACAGTGCGACGCGCAAAATAGCGCGAGTGTGAACTGCACAAAACAGTGCGACGCGCAAAATAGCGCGAGTGTGAACTGCACAAAACAGTGCGACGCGCAAAATAGCGCGAGTGTGAACTGCACAAAACACTGCGACGCGCAAAATAGCGCGAGTGTGAACTGCACAAAACACTGCGACGCGCAAAATAGCACGAGTGTGAACTGCACAGAACAGTGCGACGCGCAAAATAGCGGGAGTGTCAACTGCACAAAACACTGCGACGCGCAAAATAGCGCGAGTGTCAACTGCACAAAACAGTGCGACGCGCAAAATAGCGCGAGTGATAAACTGCACAAAACAGGGCGACGCGCAAAATAGCGCGAGTGTGAACTGCACAAAACAGCGCGACGCGCAAAATAGCGCGATTGTGAACTGCACAAAACGGTGCGACGCGCAAAATAGCGCGAGTGTGAACTGCACAAAACAGTGCGACGCGCAAAATAGCTCGAGTGATAAACTGCACAAAATAGTGCGACGCGCAAAATAGCGCGAGTGTGAACTGCACAAAACAGTGCGACGCGCAAAATAGCTCGAGTGATAAACTGCACAAAATAGTGCGACGCGCAAAATAGCGCGAGTGTGAACTGCACAAAACAGTGCGACGCCCAAAATAGCTCGAGTGATAAACTGCACAAAACAGTGCGACGCGCAAAATAGCGGGAGTGTCAACTGCACAAAACAGTGCGACGCGCAAAATAGCGCGAGTGTGAACTGCACAAAACAGTGCGACGCGCAAAATAGCGCGAGTGTGAACTGCACAAAACACTGCGACGCGCAAAATAGCGCGAGTGTGAACTGCACAAAACACTGCGACGCGCAAAATAGCGCGAGTGTGAACTGCACAGAACAGTGCGACGCGCAAAATAGCGGGAGTGTCAACTGCACAAAACAGTGCGACGCGCAAAATAGCGCCAGTGTGAACTGCACAAAACAGTGCGACGCGCAAAATAGCGCGAGTGTGAACTGCACAAAACACTGCGACGCGCAAAATAGCGCTAGTGTGAACTGCACAAAACAGTGCGACGCGCAAAATAGCGGGAGTGTCAACTGCACAAAACTGTGCGACGCGCAAAATAGCGCGAGTGATAAACTGCACAAAACAGGGCGACGCGCAAAATAGCGCGAGTGTGAACTGCACAAAACAGCGCGACGCGCAAAATAGCGCGAGTGTGAACTGCACAAAACAGTGCGACGCGCAAAATAGCTCGAGTGATAAACTGCACAAAACAGTGCGACGCGCAAAATAGCGGGAGTGTCAACAGCACAAAACAGTGCGACGCGCAAAATAGCGCGAGTGTGAACTGCACAAAACAGTGCGACGCGCAAAATAGCGCGAGTGTGAACTGCACAAAACACTGCGACGCGCAAAATAGCGCGAGTGTGAACTGCACAAAACACTGCGACGCGCAAAATAGCGCGAGTGTGAACTGCACAAAACAGTGCGACGCGCAAAATAGCGGGAGTGTCAACTGCACAAAACTGTGCGACGCGCAAAATAGCGCGAGTGATAAACTGCACAAAACAGTGCGACGCGCAAAATAGCGCGAGTGTGAACTGCACAAAACAGTGCGACGCGCAAAATAGCGCGAGTGTGAACTGCACAAAACAGTGCGACCCGCAAAATAGCGCCAGTGTGAACTGCACAAAACACTGCGACGTGCAAAATAGCGCGAGTGTGAACTGCACAAAACAGTGCGACGCGCAAAATAGCGCGAGTGTGAACTGCACAAAACAGTGCGACGCGCAAAATAGCTCGAGTGATAAACTGCACAAAACAGTGCGACGCGCAAAATAGCGCGAGTGTCAACTGCACGAAACAGTGCGACGCGCAAAATAGCGGGAGTGTCAACTGCACCAAACAGTGCGACGCGCAAAATAGCGCGAGTGTGAACTGCACAAAACCGTGCGACGCGCAAAATAGCGCGAGTGTGAACTGCACAAAACACTGTGACGCGCAAAATAGCGCCAGTGTGAACTGCACAAAACACTGCGACGCGCAAAATAGCGCGAGTGTCAACTGCACAAAACAGTGCGACACGCAAAATAGCGCGAGTGATAAACTGCACAAAACAGGGCGACGCGCAAAATAGCGCGAGTGTGAACTTCACAAAACAGCGCGACGCGCAAAATAGCGCGATTGTGAACTGCACAAAACGGTGCGACGCGCAAAATAGCGCGAGTGTGAACTGCACAAAACAGTGCGACGCGCAAAATATCTCGAGTGATAAACTGCACAAAATAGTGCGACGCGCAAAATAGCGCGAGTGTGAACTGCACAAAACAGTGCGACGCGCAAAATAGCTCGAGTGATAAACTGCACAAAATAGTGCGACGAGCAAAATAGCGCGAGTGTGAACTGCACAAAACAGTGCGACGCGCAAAATAGCTCGAGTGATAAACTGCACAAAACAGTTCGACGCGCAAAATAGCGGGAGTGTCAACTGCACAAAACAGTGCGACGCGCAAAATAGCGCGAGTGTGAACTGCACAAAACAGTGCGACGCGCAAAATAGCGCGAGTGTGAACTGCACAAAACACTGCGACGCGCAAAATAGCGCGAGTGTGAACTGCACAAAACAGTGCGACGCGCAAAATAGCGGCAGTGTCAACTGCACAAAACTGTGCGACGCGCAAAATAGCGCGATTGATAAACTGCACAAAACAGGGCGACGCGCAAAATAGCGCGAGTGTGAACTGCACAAAATAGCGCGACGCGCAAAATAGCGCGAGTGTGAACTGCACAAAACAGTGCGACGCGCAAAATAGCGCGAGTGTGAACTGCACAAAACAGTGCGACGCGCAAAATAGCGCGAGTGTGAACTGCACAAAACACTGCGACGCGCAAAATAGCGCGAGTGTGAACTGCACAAAACAGTGCGACGCGCAAAATAGCGGGAGTGTCAACTGCACAAAACTGTGCGACGCGCAAAATAGCGCGAGTGATAAACTGCACAAAACAGTGCGACGCGCAAAATAGCGCGAGTGTGAACTGCACAAAACAGTGCGACGCGCAAAATAGCGCGAGTGTGAACTGCACAAAACACTGCGACGCGCAAAATAGCGGGAGTGATAAACTGCACAAAACAGTGCGACGCGCAAAATAGCGCGAGTGTGAACTGCACAAAACAGTGCGACCCGCAAAATAGCGCCAGTGTGAACTGCACAAAACACTGCGACGCGCAAAATAGCGCGAGTGTGAACTGCACAAAACGGTGCGACGCGCAAAATAGCGCGAGTGTCAACTGCACAAAACAGTGCGACGCGCAAAATAGCGCGAGTGACAAACTGCACAAAACAGGGCGACGCGCAAAATAGCGCGAGTGTGAACTGCACAAAACAGCGCGACGCGCAAAATAGCGCGATTGTGAACTGCACAAAACGGTGCGACGCGCAAAATAGCGCGAGTGTGAACTGCACAAAACAGTGCGACGCGCAAAATAGCTCGAGTGATAAACTGCACAAAATAGTGCGACGCGCAAAATAGCGCGAGTGTGAACTGCACAAAACAGTGCGACGCGCAAAATAGCTCGAGTGATAAACTGCACAAAATAGTGCGACGCGCAAAATAGCGCGAGTGTGAACTGCACAAAACAGTGCGACGCGCAAAATAGCTCGAGTGATAAACTGCACAAAACAGTGCGACGCGCAAAATAGCGGGAGTGTCAACTGCACAAAACAGTGCGACGCGCAAAATAGCGCGAGTGTGAACTGCACAAAACAGTGCGACGCGCAAAATAGCGCGAGTGTGAACTGCACAAAACACTGCGACGCGCAAAATAGCGCGAGTGTGAACTGCACAAAACACTGCGACGCGCAAAATAGCGCGAGTGTGAACTGCACAGAACAGTGCGACGCGCAAAATAGCGGGAGTGTCAACTGCACAAAACAGTGCGACGCGCAAAATAGCGCCAGTGTGAACTGCACAAAACAGTGCGACGCGCAAAATAGCGCGAGTGTGAACTGCACAAAACACTGCGACGCGCAAAATAGCGCTAGTGTGAACTGCACAAAACAGTGCGACGCGCAAAATAGCGGGAGTGTCAACTGCACAAAACTGTGCGACGCGCAAAATAGCGCGAGTGATAAACTGCACAAAACAGGGCGACGCGCAAAATAGCGCGAGTGTGAACTGCACAAAACAGCGCGACGCGCAAAATAGCGCGAGTGTGAACTGCACAAAACAGTGCGACGCGCAAAATAGCTCGAGTGATAAACTGCACAAAACAGTGCGACGCGCAAAATAGCGGGAGTGTCAACAGCACAAAACAGTGCGACGCGCAAAATAGCGCGAGTGTGAACTGCACAAAACAGTGCGACGCGCAAAATAGCGCGAGTGTGAACTGCACAAAACACTGCGACGCGCAAAATAGCGCGAGTGTGAACTGCACAAAACACTGCGACGCGCAAAATAGCGCGAGTGTGAACTGCACAAAACAGTGCGACGCGCAAAATAGCGGGAGTGTCAACTGCACAAAACTGTGCGACGCGCAAAATAGCGCGAGTGATAAACTGCACAAAACAGTGCGACGCGCAAAATAGCGCGAGTGTGAACTGCACAAAACAGTGCGACGCGCAAAATAGCGCGAGTGTGAACTGCACAAAACAGTGCGACCCGCAAAATAGCGCCAGTGTGAACTGCACAAAACACTGCGACGTGCAAAATAGCGCGAGTGTGAACTGCACAAAACAGTGCGACGCGCAAAATAGCGCGAGTGTGAACTGCACAAAACAGTGCGACGCGCAAAATAGCGCGAGTGTGAACTGCACAAAACACTGCGACGCGCAAAATAGCGCGAGTGTGAACTGCACAAAACAGTGCGACGCGCAAAATAGCGGGAGTGTCAACTGCACAAAACTGTGCGACGCGCAAAATAGCGCGAGTGATAAACTGCACAAAACAGTGCGACGCGCAAAATAGCGCGAGTGTGAACTGCACAAAACAGTGCGACGCGCAAAATAGCGCGAGTGTGAACTGCACAAAACACTGCGACGCGCAAAATAGCGGGAGTGATAAACTGCACAAAACAGTGCGACGCGCAAAATAGCGCGAGTGTGAACTGCACAAAACAGTGCGACCCGCAAAATAGCGCCAGTGTGAACTGCACAAAACACTGCGACGCGCAAAATAGCGCGAGTGTGAACTGCACAAAACGGTGCGACGCGCAAAATAGCGCGAGTGTGAACTGCACAAAACAGTGCGACGCGCAAAATAGCTCGAGTGATAAACTGCACAAAACAGTGCGACGCGCAAAATAGCGCGAATGTCAACTGCACGAAACAGTGCGACGCGCAAAATAGCGGGAGTGTCAACTGCACAAAACAGTGCGACGCGCAAAATAGCGCGAGTGTGAACTGCACAAAACCGTGCGACGCGCAAAATAGCGCGAGTGTGAACTGCACAAAACACTGTGACGCGCAAAATAGCGCCAGTGTGAACTGCACAAAACACTGCGACGCGCAAAATAGCGCGAGTGTCAACTGCACAAAACAGTGCGACGCGCAAAATAGCGCGAGTGATAAACTGCACAAAACAGGGCGACGCGCAAAATAGCGCGAGTGTGAACTGCACAAAACAGCGCGACGCGCAAAATAGCGCGATTGTGAACTGCACAAAACGGTGCGACGCGCAAAATAGCGCGAGTGTGAACTGCACAAAACAGTGCGACGCGCAAAATAGCTCGAGTGATAAACTGCACAAAATAGTGCGACGCGCAAAATAGCGCGAGTGTGAACTGCACAAAACAGTGCGACGCGCAAAATAGCTCGAGTGATAAACTGCACAAAATAGTGCGACGCGCAAAATAGCGGGAGTGTCAACTGCACAAAACAGTGCGACGCGCAAAATAGCGCCAGTGTGAACTGCACAAAACAGTGCGACGCGCAAAATAGCGCGAGTGTGAACTGCACAAAACACTGCGACGTGCAAAATAGCGCTAGTGTGAACTGCACAAAACAGTGCGACGCGCAAAATAGCGGGAGTGTCAACTGCACAAAACTGTGCGACGCGCAAAATAGCGCGAGTGATAAACTGCACAAAACAGGGCGACGCGCAAAATAGCGCGAGTGTGAACTGCACAAAACAGCGCGACGCGCAAAATAGCGCGAGTGTGAACTGCACAAAACAGTGCGACGCGCAAAATAGCTCGAGTGATAAACTGCACAAAACAGTGCGACGCGCAAAATAGCGGGAGTGTCAACAGCACAAAACAGTGCGACGCGCAAAATAGCGCGAGTGTGAACTGCACAAAACAGTGC
This sequence comes from Camellia granthamiana, assembly GCA_036172215.1. Taxonomy (NCBI): domain Eukaryota; kingdom Viridiplantae; phylum Streptophyta; class Magnoliopsida; order Ericales; family Theaceae; genus Camellia; species Camellia granthamiana. The sequence goes on from JAXFYN010001069.1 coordinate 40,752, forward strand.
GACGCGCAAAATAGCGCGAGTGTGAACTGCACAAAACACTGCGACGCGCAAAATAGCGCGAGTGTGAACTGCACAAAACACTGCGACGCGCAAAATAGCGCGAGTGTGAACTGCACAAAACAGTGCGACGCGCAAAATAGCGGGAGTGTCAACTGCACAAAACTGTGCGACGCGCAAAATAGCGCGAGTGATAAACTGCACAAAACAGTGCGACGCGCAAAATAGCGCGAGTGTGAACTGCACAAAACAGTGCGACGCGCAAAATAGCGCGAGTGTGAACTGCACAAAACAGTGCGACCCGCAAAATAGCGCCAGTGTGAACTGCACAAAACACTGCGACGTGCAAAATAGCGCGAGTGTGAACTGCACAAAACAGTGCGACGCGCAAAATAGCGCGAGTGTGAACTGCACAAAACAGTGCGACGCGCAAAATAGCTCGAGTGATAAACTGCACAAAACAGTGCGACGCGCAAAATAGCGCGAGTGTCAACTGCACGAAACAGTGCGACGCGCAAAATAGCGGGAGTGTCAACAGCACAAAACAGTGCGACGCGCAAAATAGCGCGAGTGTGAACTGCACAAAACAGTGCGACGCGCAAAATAGCGCGAGTGTGAACTGCACAAAACACTGCGACGCGCAAAATAGCGCGAGTGTGAACTGCACAAAACACTGCGACGCGCAAAATAGCACGAGTGTGAACTGCACAGAACAGTGCGACGCGCAAAATAGCGGGAGTGTCAACTGCACAAAACACTGCGACGCGCAAAATAGCGCGAGTGTCAACTGCACAAAACAGTGCGACGCGCAAAATAGCGCGAGTGATAAACTGCACAAAACAGGGCGACGCGCAAAATAGCGCGAGTGTGAACTGCACAAAACAGCGCGACGCGCAAAATAGCGCGATTGTGAACTGCACAAAACGGTGCGACGCGCAAAATAGCGCGAGTGTGAACTGCACAAAACAGTGCGACGCGCAAAATAGCTCGAGTGATAAACTGCACAAAATAGTGCGACGCGCAAAATAGCGCGAGTGTGAACTGCACAAAACAGTGCGACGCGCAAAATAGCTCGAGTGATAAACTGCACAAAATAGTGCGACGCGCAAAATAGCGCGAGTGTGAACTGCACAAAACAGTGCGACGCGCAAAATAGCTCGAGTGATAAACTGCACAAAACAGTGCGACGCGCAAAATAGCGGGAGTGTCAACTGCACAAAACAGTGCGACGCGCAAAATAGCGCGAGTGTGAACTGCACAAAACAGTGCGACGCGCAAAATAGCGCGAGTGTGAACTGCACAAAACACTGCGACGCGCAAAATAGCGCGAGTGTGAACTGCACAAAACACTGCGACGCGCAAAATAGCGCGAGTGTGAACTGCACAGAACAGTGCGACGCGCAAAATAGCGGGAGTGTCAACTGCACAAAACAGTGCGACGCGCAAAATAGCGCCAGTGTGAACTGCACAAAACAGTGCGACGCGCAAAATAGCGCGAGTGTGAACTGCACAAAACACTGCGACGCGCAAAATAGCGCTAGTGTGAACTGCACAAAACAGTGCGACGCGCAAAATAGCGGGAGTGTCAACTGCACAAAACTGTGCGACGCGCAAAATAGCGCGAGTGATAAACTGCACAAAACAGGGCGACGCGCAAAATAGCGCGAGTGTGAACTGCACAAAACAGCGCGACGCGCAAAATAGCGCGAGTGTGAACTGCACAAAACAGTGCGACGCGCAAAATAGCTCGAGTGATAAACTGCACAAAACAGTGCGACGCGCAAAATAGCGGGAGTGTCAACAGCACAAAACAGTGCGACGCGCAAAATAGCGCGAGTGTGAACTGCACAAAACAGTGCGACGCGCAAAATAGCGCGAGTGTGAACTGCACAAAACACTGCGACGCGCAAAATAGCGCGAGTGTGAACTGCACAAAACACTGCGACGCGCAAAATAGCGCGAGTGTGAACTGCACAAAACAGTGCGACGCGCAAAATAGCGGGAGTGTCAACTGCACAAAACTGTGCGACGCGCAAAATAGCGCGAGTGATAAACTGCACAAAACAGTGCGACGCGCAAAATAGCGCGAGTGTGAACTGCACAAAACAGTGCGACGCGCAAAATAGCGCGAGTGTGAACTGCACAAAACAGTGCGACCCGCAAAATAGCGCCAGTGTGAACTGCACAAAACACTGCGACGTGCAAAATAGCGCGAGTGTGAACTGCACAAAACAGTGCGACGCGCAAAATAGCGCGAGTGTGAACTGCACAAAACAGTGCGACGCGCAAAATAGCTCGAGTGATAAACTGCACAAAACAGTGCGACGCGCAAAATAGCGCGAGTGTCAACTGCACGAAACAGTGCGACGCGCAAAATAGCGGGAGTGTCAACTGCACCAAACAGTGCGACGCGCAAAATAGCGCGAGTGTGAACTGCACAAAACCGTGCGACGCGCAAAATAGCGCGAGTGTGAACTGCACAAAACACTGTGACGCGCAAAATAGCGCCAGTGTGAACTGCACAAAACACTGCGACGCGCAAAATAGCGCGAGTGTCAACTGCACAAAACAGTGCGACGCGCAAAATAGCGCGAGTGATAAACTGCACAAAACAGGGCGACGCGCAAAATAGCGCGAGTGTGAACTTCACAAAACAGCGCGACGCGCAAAATAGCGCGATTGTGAACTGCACAAAACGGTGCGACGCGCAAAATAGCGCGAGTGTGAACTGCACAAAACAGTGCGACGCGCAAAATATCTCGAGTGATAAACTGCACAAAATAGTGCGACGCGCAAAATAGCGCGAGTGTGAACTGCACAAAACAGTGCGACGCGCAAAATAGCTCGAGTGATAAACTGCACAAAATAGTGCGACGAGCAAAATAGCGCGAGTGTGAACTGCACAAAACAGTGCGACGCGCAAAATAGCTCGAGTGATAAACTGCACAAAACAGTTCGACGCGCAAAATAGCGGGAGTGTCAACTGCACAAAACAGTGCGACGCGCAAAATAGCGCGAGTGTGAACTGCACAAAACAGTGCGACGCGCAAAATAGCGCGAGTGTGAACTGCACAAAACACTGCGACGCGCAAAATAGCGCGAGTGTGAACTGCACAAAACAGTGCGACGCGCAAAATAGCGGCAGTGTCAACTGCACAAAACTGTGCGACGCGCAAAATAGCGCGATTGATAAACTGCACAAAACAGGGCGACGCGCAAAATAGCGCGAGTGTGAACAGCACAAAATAGCGCGACGCGCAAAATAGCGCGAGTGTGAACTGCACAAAACAGTGCGACGCGCAAAATAGCTCGAGTGATAAACTGCACAAAACAGTGCGACGCGCAAAACAGTGCGAGTGTGAACTGCACAAAACAGTGCGACCCGCAAAATAGCGCCAGTGTGAACTGCACAAAACACTGCGACGCGCAAAATAGCGCGAGTGTGAACTGCACAAAACAGTGCGACGCGCAAAATAGCGTGAGTGTGAACTGCACAAAACAGGGCGACGCGCAAAATAGCTCGAGTGATAAACTGCACAAAACAGCGCGACGCGCAAAATAGCGCGAGTGTGAACTGCACAAAACACTGCGACGCGCAAAATAGCGCCAGTGTGAACTGCACAACACAGTGCGACGCGCAAAATAGCGGGAGTGTCAACTGCACAAAACAGTGCGACGCGCAAAATAGCGCGAGTGATAAATTGCACAAAACAGGGCGACGCGCAAAATAGCGCGAGTGTGAACTGCACAAAACAGCGCGACGCGCAAAATAGCGCGAGTGTGAACTGCACAAAACAGTGCGACGCGCAAAATAGCTCGAGTGATAAACTGCACAAAACAGTGCGACGCGCAAAATAGCGGGAGTGTCAACTGCACAAAACAGTGCGACGCGCAAAATAGCGCGAGTGTGAACTGCACAAAACAGTGCGACGCGCAAAATAGCGCGAGTGTGAACTGCACAAAACACTGCGACGCGCAAAATAGCGGGAGTGATAAACTGCACAAAACAGTGCGACGCGCAAAATAGCGCGAGTGTGAACTGCACAAAACAGTGCGACGCGCAAAATAGCGCGAGTGTGAACTGCACAAAACACTGCGACGCGCAAAATAGCGCCAGTGTGAACTGCACAAAACAGTGCGACGCGCAAAATAGCGCGAGTGTGAACTGCACAAAACAGTGCGACGCGCAAAATAGCTCGAGTGATAAACTGCACAAAACAGTGCGACGCGCAAAATAGCGCGAGTGTCAACTGCACGAAACAGTGCGACGCGCAAAATAGCGGGAGTGTCAACTGCACAAAACAGTGCGACGCGCAAAATAGCGCGAGTGTGAACTGCACAAAACCGTGCGACGCGCAAAATAGCGCGAGTGTGAACTGCACAAAACACAGTGACGCGCAAAATAGCGCCAGTGTGAACTGCACAAAACACTGCGACGCGCAAAATAGCGCGAGTGTCAACTGCACAAAACAGTGCGACGCGCAAAATAGCGCGAGTGATAAACTGCACAAAACAGGGCGACGCGCAAAATAGCGCGAGTGTGAACTGCACAAAACAGCGCGACGCGCAAAATAGCGCGATTGTGAACTGCACAAAACGGTGCGACGCGCAAAATAGCGCGAGTGTGAACTGCACAAAACAGTGCGACGCGCAAAATAGCTCGAGTGATAAACTGCACAAAATAGTGCGACGCGCAAAATAGCGCGAGTGTGAACTGCACAAAACAGTGCGACGCGCAAAATAGCTCGAGTGATAAACTGCACAAAATAGTGCGACGCGCAAAATAGCGCGAGTGTGAACTGCACAAAATAGTGCGACGCGCAAAATAGCTCGAGTGATAAACTGCACAAAACAGTGCGACGCGCAAAATAGCGGGAGTGTCAACTGCACAAAACAGTGCGACGCGCAAAATAGCGCGAGTGTGAACTGCACAAAACAGTGCGACGCGCAAAATAGCGCGAGTGTGAACTGCACAAAACACTGCGACGCGCAAAATAGCGCGAGTGTGAACTGCACAAAACACTGCGACGCGCAAAATAGCGCGAGTGTGAACTGCACAAAACAGTGCGACGCGCAAAATAGCGGGAGTGTCAACTGCACAAAACAGTGCGACGCGCAAAATAGCGCCAGTGTGAACTGCACAAAACAGTGCGACGCGCAAAATAGCGCGAGTGTGAACTGCACAAAACACTGCGACGCGCAAAATAGCGCTGGTGTGAACTGCACAAAACAGTGCGACGCGCAAAATAGCGGGAGTGTCAACTGCACAAAACTGTGCGACGCGCAAAATAGCGCGAGTGATAAACTGCACAAAACAGGGCGACGCGCAAAATAGCGCGAGTGTGAACTGCACAAAACAGCGCGACGCGCAAAATAGCGCGAGTGTGAACTGCACAAAACAGTGCGACGCGCAAAATAGCTCGAGTGATAAACTGCACAAAACAGTGCGACGCGCAAAATAGCGCGAGTGTGAACTGCACAAAACAGTGCGACGCGCAAAATAGCGGGAGTGATAAACTGCACAAAACAGTGCGACGCGCAAAATAGCGCGAGTGTGAACTGCACAAAACAGTGCGACGCGCAAAATAGCGCGAGTGTGAACTGCACAAAACAGTGCGACCCGCAAAATAGCGCCAGTGTGAACTGCACAATACACTGCGACGCGCAAAATAGCGCGAGTGTGAACTGCACAAAACACTGCGACGCGCAAAATAGCGCGAGTGTGAACTGCACAAAACAGGGCGACGCGCAAAATAGCTCGAGTGATAAACTGCACAAAACAGCGCGACGCGCAAAATAGCGCGAGTGTGAACTGCACAAAACACTGCGACGCGCAAAATAGCGCCAGTGTGAACTGCACAAAACAGTGCGACGCGCAAAATAGCGGGAGTGTCAACTGCACAAAACAGTGCGACGCGCAAAATAGCGCGAGTGATAAACTGCACAAAACAGGGCGACGCGCAAAATAGCGCGAGTGTGAACTGCACAAAACAGCGCGACGCGCAAAATAGCGCGAGTGTGAACTGCACAAAACAGTGCGACGCGCAAAATAGCGCGAGTTTGAACTGCACAAAATAGTGCGACGCGCAAAATATAGCGAGGGATAAACTGCACAAAACAGTGCGACACGCAAAATTGCGCGATTGTGAACTGCACAAAACAGTGCGACGCGCAAAATAGCTCGAGTGATAAACTGCACAAAACAGTGCGACGCGCAAAATAGCGGGAGTGTCAACTGCACAAAACAGTGCGACGCGCAAAATAGCGCGAGTGTGAACTGCACAAAACAGTGCGACGCGCAAAATAGCGCGAGTGTGAACTGCACAAAACACTGCGACGCGCAAAATAGCGCGAGTGTGAACTGCACAAAACAGTGCGACGCGCAAAATAGCGGGAGTGTCAACTGCACAAAACTGTGCGACGCGCAAAATAGCGCGAGTGATAAACTGCACAAAACAGGGCGACGCGCAAAATAGCGCGAGTGTGAACTGCACAAAACAGCGCGACGCGCAAAATAGCGCGAGTGTGAACTGCACAAAACAGTGCGACGCGCAAAATAGCGCGAGTGTGAACTGCACAAAACAGTGCGACGCGCAAAATAGCTCGAGTGATAAACTGCACAAAACAGTGCGACGCGCAAAATAGCGCGTGTGTGAACTGCACAAAACAGTGCGACGGGCAAAATAGCGGGAGTGATAAACTGCACAAAACAGTGCGACGCGCAAAATAGCGCGAGTGTGAACTGCACAAAACAGTGCGACGCGCAAAATAGCGCGAGTGTGAACTGCACAAAACGGTGCGACCCGCAAAATAGCGCCAGTGTGAACTGCACAAAACACTGCGACGCGCAAAATAGCGCGAGTGTGAACTGCACAAAACAGTGCGACGCGCAAAATAGCGCGAGTGTGAACTGCACAAAACAGTGCGACGCGCAAAATAGCTCGAGTGATAAACTGCACAAAACAGTGCGACGCGCAAAATAGCGGGAGTGTCAATTGCACAAAACAGTGCGACGCGCAAAATAGCGCGAGTGTGAACTGCACAAAACAGTGCGACGCGCGAAATAGCTCGAGTGATAAACTGCACAAAATAGTGCGACGCGCAAAATAGCGCGAGTGTGAACTGCACAAAACAGTGCGACGCGCAAAATAGCGGGAGTGTCAACTGCACAAAACAGTGCGACGCGCAAAATAGCGCGAGTGATAAACTGCACAAAACAGGGCGACGCGCAAAATAGCGCGAGTGTGAACTGCACAAAACAGCGCGACGCGCAAAATAGCGCGAGTGTGAACTGCACAAAACAGTGCGACGCGCAAAATAGCGCGAGTTTGAACTGCACAAAATAGCGCGACGCGCAAAATATAGCGAGTGATAAACTGCACAAAACAGTGCGACACGCAAAATTGCGCGATTGTGAACTGCACAAAACAGTGCGACGCGCAAAATAGCTCGAGTGATAAACTGCACAAAACAGTGCGACGCGCAAAATAGCGGGAGTGTCAACTGCACAAAACAGTGCGACGCGCAAAATAGCGCGAGTGTGAACTGCACAAAACAGTGCGACGCGCAAAATAGCGCGAGTGTGAACTGCACAAAACACTGCGACGCGCAAAATAGCGCGAGTGTGAACTGCACAAAACAGTGCGACGCGCAAAATAGCGGGAGTGTCAACTGCACAAAACAGTGCGACGCGCAAAATAGCGCGAGTGATAAACTGCACAAAACAGGGCGACGCGCAAAATAGCGCGAGTGTGAACTGCACAAAACAGCGCGACGCGCAAAATAGCGCGATTGTGAACTGCACAAAACGGTGCGACGCGCGAAATAGCTCGAGTGATAAACTGCACAAAATAGTGCGACGCGCAAAATAGCGCGAGTGTGAACTGCACAAAACAGTGCGACGCGCAAAATAGCTCGAGTGATAAACTGCACAAAACAGTGCGACGCGCAAAATAGCGGGAGTGTCAATTGCACAAAACAGTGCGACGCGCAAAATAGCGCGAGTGTGAACTGCACAAAACAGTGCGACGCGCAAAATAGCGCGAGTGTGAACTGCACAAAACACTGCGACGCGCAAAATAGCGCCAGTGTGAACTGCACAAAACAGTGCGACGCGCAAAATAGCGGGAGTGTCAACTGCACAAAACAGTGCGACGCGCAAAATAGCGCGAGTGATAAACTGCACAAAACAGGGCGACGCGCAAAATAGCGCGAGTGTGAACTGCACAAAACAGCGCGACGCGCAAAATAGCGCGAGTGTGAACTGCACAAAACAGTGCGACGCGCAAAATAGCGCGAGTTTGAACTGCACAAAATAGTGCGACGCGCAAAATATAGCGAGTGATAAACTGCACAAAACAGTGCGACACGCAAAATTGCGCGATTGTGAACTGCGCAAAACAGTGCGACGCGCAAAATAGCTCGAGTGATAAACTGCACAAAACAGTGCGACGCGCAAAATAGCGGGAGTGTCAACTGCACAAAACAGTGCGACGCGCAAAATAGCGCGAGTTTGAACTGCACAAAACAGTGCGACGCGCAAAATAGCGCGAGTGTGAACTGCACAAAACACTGCTACGCGCAAAATTGCGCGAGTGTGAACTGCACAAAACAGTGCGACGCGCAAAATAGCGGGAGTGTCAACTGCACAAAACAGGGCGACGCGCAAAATAGCGCGAGTGTGAACTGCACAAAACAGTGCGACGCGCAAAATAGCGCGAGTGTGAACTGCACAAAACACTGCGACGCGCAAAATAGCGCGAGTGTGAACTGCACAAAACAGTGCGACGCGCAAAATAGCGCGAGTGTGAACTGCACAAAACAGTGCGACGCGCAAAATAGCTCGAGTGATAAACTGCACAAAACAGTGCGACGCGCAAAATAGCGCGTGTGTGAACTGCACAAAACAGTGCGACGGGCAAAATAGCGGGAGTGATAAACTGCACAAAACAGTGCGACGCGCAAAATAGCGCGAGTGTGAACTGCACAAAACAGTGCGACGCGCAAAATAGCGCGAGTGTGAACTGCACAAAACAGTGCGACCCGCAAAATAGCGCCAGTGTGAACTGCACAAAACACTGCGACGCGCAAAATAGCGCGAGTGTGAACTGCACAAAACAGTGCGACGCGCAAAATAGCGCGAGTGTGAACTGCACAAAACAGTGCGACGCGCAAAATAGCTCGAGTGATAAACTGCACAAAACAGTGCGACGCGCAAAATAGCGGGAGTGTCAATTGCACAAAACAGTGCGACGCGCAAAATAGCGCGAGTGTGAACTGCACAAAACAGTGCGACGCGCGAAATAGCTCGAGTGATAAACTGCACAAAATAGTGCGACGCGCAAAATAGCGCGAGTGTGAACTGCACAAAACAGTGCGACGCGCAAAATAGCGGGAGTGTCAACTGCACAAAACAGTGCGACGCGCAAAATAGCGCGAGTGATAAACTGCACAAAACAGGGCGACGCGCAAAATAGCGCGAGTGTGAACTGCACAAAACAGCGCGACGCGCAAAATAGCGCGAGTGTGAACTGCACAAAACAGTGCGACGCGCAAAATAGCGCGAGTTTGAACTGCACAAAATAGCGCGACGCGCAAAATATAGCGAGTGATAAACTGCACAAAACAGTGCGACACGCAAAATTGCGCGATTGTGAACTGCACAAAACAGTGCGACGCGCAAAATAGCTCGAGTGATAAACTGCACAAAACAGTGCGACGCGCAAAATAGCGGGAGTGTCAACTGCACAAAACAGTGCGACGCGCAAAATAGCGCGAGTGTGAACTGCACAAAACAGTGCGACGCGCAAAATAGCGCGAGTGTGAACTGCACAAAACACTGCGACGCGCAAAATAGCGCGAGTGTGAACTGCACAAAACAGTGCGACGCGCAAAATAGCGGGAGTGTCAACTGCACAAAACAGTGCGACGCGCAAAATAGCGCGAGTGATAAACTGCACAAAACAGGGCGACGCGCAAAATAGCGCGAGTGTGAACTGCACAAAACAGCGCGACGCGCAAAATAGCGCGATTGTGAACTGCACAAAACGGTGCGACGCGCGAAATAGCTCGAGTGATAAACTGCACAAAATAGTGCGACGCGCAAAATAGCGCGAGTGTGAACTGCACAAAACAGTGCGACGCGCAAAATAGCTCGAGTGATAAACTGCACAAAACAGTGCGACGCGCAAAATAGCGGGAGTGTCAATTGCACAAAACAGTGCGACGCGCAAAATAGCGCGAGTGTGAACTGCACAAAACAGTGCGACGCGCAAAATAGCGCGAGTGTGAACTGCACAAAACACTGCGACGCGCAAAATAGCGCCAGTGTGAACTGCACAAAACAGTGCGACGCGCAAAATAGCGGGAGTGTCAACTGCACAAAACAGTGCGACGCGCAAAATAGCGCGAGTGATAAACTGCACAAAACAGGGCGACGCGCAAAATAGCGCGAGTGTGAACTGCACAAAACAGCGCGACGCGCAAAATAGCGCGAGTGTGAACTGCACAAAACAGTGCGACGCGCAAAATAGCGCGAGTTTGAACTGCACAAAATAGTGCGACGCGCAAAATATAGCGAGTGATAAACTGCACAAAACAGTGCGACACGCAAAATTGCGCGATTGTGAACTGCGCAAAACAGTGCGACGCGCAAAATAGCTCGAGTGATAAACTGCACAAAACAGTGCGACGCGCAAAATAGCGGGAGTGTCAACTGCACAAAACAGTGCGACGCGCAAAATAGCGCGAGTTTGAACTGCACAAAACAGTGCGACGCGCAAAATAGCGCGAGTGTGAACTGCACAAAACACTGCTACGCGCAAAATTGCGCGAGTGTGAACTGCACAAAACAGTGCGACGCGCAAAATAGCGGGAGTGTCAACTGCACAAAACAGGGCGACGCGCAAAATAGCGCGAGTGTGAACTGCACAAAACAGTGCGACGCGCAAAATAGCGCGAGTGTGAACTGCACAAAACACTGCGACGCGCAAAATAGCGCGAGTGTGAACTGCACAAAACAGTGCGACGCGCAAAATAGCGGGAGTGTCAACTGCACAAAACAGTGCGACGCGCAAAATAGCGCGAGTGATAAACTGCACAAAACAGGGCGACGCGCAAAATAGCGCGAGTGTGAACTGCACAAAACAGCGCGACGCGCAAAATAGCGCGATTGTGAACTGCACAAAACGGTGCGACGCGCGAAATAGCTCGAGTGATAAACTGCACAAAATAGTGCGACGCGCAAAATAGCGCGAGTGTGAACTGCACAAAACAGTGCGACGCGCAAAATAGCTCGAGTGATAAACTGCACAAAACAGTGCGACGCGCAAAATAGCGGGAGTGTCAACTGCACAAAACAGTGCGACGCGCAAAATAGCGCGAGTGTGAACTGCACAAAACAGTGCGACGCGCAAAATAGCGCGAGTGTGAACTGCACAAAACACTGCGACGCGCAAAATAGCGCCAGTGTGAACTGCACAAAACAGTGCGACGCGCAAAATAGCGGGAGTGTCAACTGCACAAAACAGTGCGACGCGCAAAATAGCGCGAGTGATAAACTGCACAAAACAGGGCGACGCGCAAAATAGCGCGAGTGTGAACTGCACAAAACAGCGCGACGCGCAAAATAGCGCGAGTGTGAACTGCACAAAACAGTGCGACGCGCAAAATAGCGCGAGTTTGAACTGCACAAAATAGTGCGACGCGCAAAATATAGCGAGTGATAAACTGCACAAAACAGTGCGACACGCAAAATTGCGCGATTGTGAACTGCGCAGTTCACAAGTGCGCGCAAAATAGCTCGAGTGATAAACTGCACAAAACAGTGCGACGCGCAAAATAGCGGGAGTGTCAACTGCACAAAACAGTGCGACGCGCAAAATAGCGCGAGTTTGAACTGCACAAAACAGTGCGACGCGCAAAATAGCGCGAGTGTGAACTGCACAAAACACTGCTACGCGCAAAATTGCGCGAGTGTGAACTGCACAAAACAGTGCGACGCGCAAAATAGCGCGAGTGTGAACTGCACAAAACACTGCGACGCGCAAAATAGCGCGAGTGTGAACTGCACAAAACAGTGCGACGCGCAAAATAGCGCGAGTGTCAACTGCACAAAACTGTGCGACGCGCAAAATAGCGCGAGTGATAAACTGCACAAAACAGTGCGACGCGCAAAATAGCGCGAGTGTGAACTGCACAAAACAGCGCGACGCGCAAAATAGCGCGAGTGTGAACTGCACAAAACAGTGCGACGCGCAAAATAGCTCGAGTGATAAACTGCACAAAACACTGCGACGCGCAAAATAGCGCGAGTGTGAACTGCACAAAACAGTGCGACGCGCAAAATAGCGCGAGTGTGAACTGCACAAAACAGTGCGACGCGCAAAATAGCTCGAGTGATAAACTGCACAAAACAGTGCGACGCGCAAAATAGCGCGAGTGTCAACTGCACAAAACAGTGCGACGCGCAAAATAGCGGGAGTGTCAACTGCACAAAACAGTGCGACGCGCAAAATAGCACGAGTGTGAACTGCACAAAACAGTGCGACGCGCAAAATAGCGCGAGTGTGAACTGCACAAAACAGTGCGACGCGCAAAATAGCGCCAGTGTGAACTGCACAAAACGCTGCGACGCGCAAAATAGCGCGAGTGTCAACTGCACAAAACAGTGTGACGCGCAAAATAGCGCGAGTGATAAACTGCACAAAACAGGGCGACGCGCAAAATAGCGCGAGTGTGAACTGCACAAAACAGCGCGACGCGCAAAATAGCGCGATTGTGAACTGCACAAAACGGTGCGATGCGCAAAATAGCGCGAGTTTGAACTGCACAAAACAGTGCGACGCGCGAAATAGCTCGAGTGATAAACTGCACAAAATAGTGCGACGCGCAAAATAGCGCGAGTGTGAACTGCACAAAACAGTGCGACGCGCAAACTAGCTCGAGTGATAAACTGCACAAAACGGTGCGACTCGCAAAATAGCGGGAGTGTCAACTGCACAAAACAGTGCGACGCGCGAAATAGCGCGAGTGTGAACTGCACAAAACAGTGCGACGCGCAAAATAGCGGGAGTGTCAACTGCACAAAACAGTGCGACGCGCAAAATAGCGCGAGTGATAAACTTCACAAAACCGTGCGACGCGCAAAATAGCGCGAGTGTGAACTGCACAAAACAGTGCGACGCGCAAAATAGCTCGAGTGATAAACTGCACAAAACAGTGCGACGCGCAAAATAGCGCGAGTGTCAACTGCACAAAACAGTGCGACGCGCAAAATAGCGGGAGTGTCAACTGCACAAAACAGTGCGACGCGCAAAATAGCACGAGTGTGAACTGCACAAAACAGTGCGACGCGCAAAATAGCGCGAGTGTGAACTGCACAAAACAGTGCGACGCGCAAAATAGCGCCAGTGTGAACTGCACAAAACGCTGCGACGCGCAAAATAGCGCGAGTGTCAACTGCACAAAACAGTGCGACGCGCAAAATAGCGCGAGTGATAAACTGCACAAAACAGGGCGACGCGCAAAATAGCGCGAGTGTGAACTGCACAAAATAGCGCGACGCGCAAAATAGCGCGATTGTGAACTGCACAAAACGGTGCGATGCGCAAAATAGCGCGAGTGTGAACTGCACAAAACAGTGCGACGCGCGAAATAGCTCGAGTGATAAACTGCACAAAACAGGGCGACGCGCAAAATAGCGCGAGTGTGAACTGCACAAAACAGCGCGACGCGCAAAATAGCGCGAGTGTGAACTGCACAAAACAGTGCGACGCGCAAAATAGCTCGAGTGATAAACTGCACAAAACAGTGCGACGCGCAAAATAGCGCGAGTGTGAACTGCACAAAACAGTGCGACGCGCAAAATAGCGGGAGTGATAAACTGCACAAAACAGTGCGACGCGCAAAATAGCGCGAGTGTGAACTGCACAAAACAGTGCGACGCGCAAAATAGCGCGAGTGTGAACTGCACAAAACAGTGCGACCCGCAAAATAGCGCCAGTGTGAACTGCACAATACACTGCGACGCGCAAAATAGCGCGAGTGTGAACTGCACAAAACACTGCGACGCGCAAAATAGCGCGAGTGTGAACTGCACAAAACAGGGCGACGCGCAAAATAGCTCGAGTGATAAACTGCACAAAACAGCGCGACGCGCAAAATAGCGCGAGTGTGAACTGCACAAAACACTGCGACGCGCAAAATAGCGCCAGTGTGAACTGCACAAAACAGTGCGACGCGCAAAATAGCGGGAGTGTCAACTGCACAAAACAGTGCGACGCGCAAAATAGCGCGAGTGATAAACTGCACAAAACAGGGCGACGCGCAAAATAGCGCGAGTGTGAACTGCACAAAACAGCGCGACGCGCAAAATAGCGCGAGTGTGAACTGCACAAAACAGTGCGACGCGCAAAATAGCGCGAGTTTGAACTGCACAAAATAGTGCGACGCGCAAAATATAGCGAGTGATAAACTGCACAAAACAGTGCGACACGCAAAATTGCGCGATTGTGAACTGCACAAAACAGTGCGACGCGCAAAATAGCTCGAGTGATAAACTGCACAAAACAGTGCGACGCGCAAAATAGCGGGAGTGTCAACTGCACAAAACAGTGCGACGCGCAAAATAGCGCGAGTGTGAACTGCACAAAACAGTGCGACGCGCAAAATAGCGCGAGTGTGAACTGCACAAAACACTGCGACGCGCAAAATAGCGCGAGTGTGAACTGCACAAAACAGTGCGACGCGCAAAATAGCGGGAGTGTCAACTGCACAAAACTGTGCGACGCGCAAAATAGCGCGAGTGATAAACTGCACAAAACAGGGCGACGCGCAAAATAGCGCGAGTGTGAACTGCACAAAACAGCGCGACGCGCAAAATAGCGCGAGTGTGAACTGCACAAAACAGTGCGACGCGCAAAATAGCGCGAGTGTGAACTGCACAAAACAGTGCGACGCGCAAAATAGCTCGAGTGATAAACTGCACAAAACAGTGCGACGCGCAAAATAGCGCGTGTGTGAACTGCACAAAACAGTGCGACGGGCAAAATAGCGGGAGTGATAAACTGCACAAAACAGTGCGACGCGCAAAATAGCGCGAGTGTGAACTGCACAAAACAGTGCGACGCGCAAAATAGCGCGAGTGTGAACTGCACAAAACAGTGCGACCCGCAAAATAGCGCCAGTGT
Organism: Camellia granthamiana; assembly: GCA_036172215.1. Classification (NCBI taxonomy): domain Eukaryota; kingdom Viridiplantae; phylum Streptophyta; class Magnoliopsida; order Ericales; family Theaceae; genus Camellia; species Camellia granthamiana. Next base: position 55,937 of record JAXFYN010001069.1, read on the forward strand.
GAACTGCACAAAACACTGCGACGCGCAAAATAGCGCGAGTGTGAACTGCACAAAACAGTGCGACGCGCAAAATAGCGCGAGTGTGAACTGCACAAAACAGTGCGACGCGCAAAATAGCTCGAGTGATAAACTGCACAAAACAGTGCGACGCGCAAAATAGCGGGAGTGTCAATTGCACAAAACAGTGCGACGCGCAAAATAGCGCGAGTGTGAACTGCACAAAACAGTGCGACGCGCGAAATAGCTCGAGTGATAAACTGCACAAAATAGTGCGACGCGCAAAATAGCGCGAGTGTGAACTGCACAAAACAGTGCGACGCGCAAAATAGCGGGAGTGTCAACTGCACAAAACAGTGCGACGCGCAAAATAGCGCGAGTGATAAACTGCACAAAACAGGGCGACGCGCAAAATAGCGCGAGTGTGAACTGCACAAAACAGCGCGACGCGCAAAATAGCGCGAGTGTGAACTGCACAAAACAGTGCGACGCGCAAAATAGCGCGAGTTTGAACTGCACAAAATAGCGCGACGCGCAAAATATAGCGAGTGATAAACTGCACAAAACAGTGCGACACGCAAAATTGCGCGATTGTGAACTGCACAAAACAGTGCGACGCGCAAAATAGCTCGAGTGATAAACTGCACAAAACAGTGCGACGCGCAAAATAGCGGGAGTGTCAACTGCACAAAACAGTGCGACGCGCAAAATAGCGCGAGTGTGAACTGCACAAAACAGTGCGACGCGCAAAATAGCGCGAGTGTGAACTGCACAAAACACTGCGACGCGCAAAATAGCGCGAGTGTGAACTGCACAAAACAGTGCGACGCGCAAAATAGCGGGAGTGTCAACTGCACAAAACAGTGCGACGCGCAAAATAGCGCGAGTGATAAACTGCACAAAACAGGGCGACGCGCAAAATAGCGCGAGTGTGAACTGCACAAAACAGCGCGACGCGCAAAATAGCGCGATTGTGAACTGCACAAAACGGTGCGACGCGCGAAATAGCTCGAGTGATAAACTGCACAAAATAGTGCGACGCGCAAAATAGCGCGAGTGTGAACTGCACAAAACAGTGCGACGCGCAAAATAGCTCGAGTGATAAACTGCACAAAACAGTGCGACGCGCAAAATAGCGGGAGTGTCAATTGCACAAAACAGTGCGACGCGCAAAATAGCGCGAGTGTGAACTGCACAAAACAGTGCGACGCGCAAAATAGCGCGAGTGTGAACTGCACAAAACACTGCGACGCGCAAAATAGCGCCAGTGTGAACTGCACAAAACAGTGCGACGCGCAAAATAGCGGGAGTGTCAACTGCACAAAACAGTGCGACGCGCAAAATAGCGCGAGTGATAAACTGCACAAAACAGGGCGACGCGCAAAATAGCGCGAGTGTGAACTGCACAAAACAGCGCGACGCGCAAAATAGCGCGAGTGTGAACTGCACAAAACAGTGCGACGCGCAAAATAGCGCGAGTTTGAACTGCACAAAATAGTGCGACGCGCAAAATATAGCGAGTGATAAACTGCACAAAACAGTGCGACACGCAAA
>JAXFYN010001070.1:0-57290 GCA_036172215.1 Camellia granthamiana
AAGCCACAAAATGGAAAGTCCTCCCCCTCCCGGACAAAGCGTCCGTTTAGGGTACCCTGGATGGGTCGGTGCATTAGCTCAAAAGGCTTCCCCGCCTGCTTCACTCTGGCTCTCCCAGCCATCTCCTTACCTTTCCTTACCCAATCTTCTTTGGTGGGCAGATAACCCAAGCCAAAGGTATGTGGGTTGTGTGGCACTTCGGCCGATGCTGCGACGCCCTTCTGGCCACTCTTCCCCAATCCCATCCCAGGGATGTGTTGGAGCTTGTTCATGAGGTATACTGATTGCGCACTAACACACCCCCTCATTAACAGGTAAGATGTTCTGCACGACCCGGGCCTCAGCCAGGGTAAAACCAGATAAGAACACATCCTCCATATCGTGCTCAATTTCCAAAACTGGCGTAGATACTTCTGGCGGTGGATGGATCGATGAATTCCCAAAAACAATGGCTACTCCCTTCCCATGGAGGTATTTCACCATCTGATGCAAGGTGGACGAAACTGCCTTCACCTGGTGCAGCCACGGCCGCCCCAAGAGCATATTGAAAGTTGCAGAAACTTCTAAGACGTGGAAGTCTATTTCATGATGTCCCGGCCCAACCTTGGTCTGAATTTTCACTGTCCCCATGACTTCTCTGCTCGTGTTGTCATATGCCCGAATCACCTGGGCTGTCGGCACAAAGTCCACGGTCTTTAAACCGATTGCATATGCAGTTCTTGTCGGGCACACATTGATGGTGGACCCAGTGTTGACAAGCACCACGGGTATCCATTTGTTTCTACACTCCACGGAGATGTAGAGTGGCTTGTTATGGTTCGCACCCTCAGGTGGCAATTCTTTGTCGGAGAAAGTCAACATCGGGGTAGCTCCTCCCGGAAAAACTAAGCCCACTAGCTGTTCGAGCGTGGTGTCTATTGAGAGCTTGGCCTTGTCCATGGCCGATAAGACAGCTTGTCGATGCACTCGTGATGCCATAAGCAGTCCCCAAATGGAGATGTCTGCCCGTATCTTTTTGAACTGCTTCAGTACAGCCTCTTCTTCAAGTTGCTTCTCTTTCTATTTCTCGCCTCCTTATCCTTCCCAGATGCCTCTGGCTGATCTAGATGTGGGGGCTTGAAATACCGCCCGCTTCTAATCATATGATCGACTTCACCGATGTACTAGGTATCGTCTGGCTGGTTGCTCCCCCAATCCTCATCCGTGTGGGCAAGACATAAATCATCGTCTTCCCACCACATTTCGTCGGTAGCCAACAGACACCTGTCTGGCTCCGGTACAATTATACTCGCAGTACTTTCTGTCGTCATGCTCGCAGCATTCTCTATCCTCGTGCACACAGCACTTTCAATCCCCTCAGGGGCCTTAGCTTTCCTGGTTCTCTCAGAATCTTCAAACCTTTCCTGTTCCAACTGCGTCAGTACAGCTGGCTGTTCAACATTTCTCACATTCACAATGCCCTAGTCCCTGAGCGAAATTCTTAGCACCGGTGCTCTCCGGCGATGCATTCTAATTTTCGGCCCTTCCGGCCACAATTGATGTTCTTGCCCCTGCCGGGCCCTGTTCCAACTGAGTTTCATCGACAACATCTGGTAGGTCATCAAGCCACCCGGTGACCTCTGCTGATTCCTCAAAATCTGACTAGTTGACTACCATGCCCTCTGGATCTTGTTCATTGAAAAATTGGAGGTTAGCAAAGTCCCCTTCCACAGCTGCCAAGTCATCTATCCTCTGACTAGATTCATCCCCCTGTATCATACAAAGCTCTACCTCTGCCGGCAATTCCACATTTGGCCCAACCTGGCCTACTGATAGAATGTAGTCATTCGGACTATATACCTCCTCAGCAAAACTCCCAGAGTGCTCAGATTTTGACTCAACAATCCCATTTTGCCCTGAAATCTCCCCTGTTCTGTCTTCGACAATCACCACCAATGGTTCGGGTTGGGTTCTGGAGATGTCCAACATGCACAAGTCAGTGCAGTCAGGAAGGAGCACCTCCGGCTTGGGTAGGTGGGATGGGGTGATATATATATTGGGATCGTAGGACACGACCCCAATCTGGATGAAGTTGATACGTTTGGGGGGTGGAGCTTGGTTGTGCGGTGGGAGAGGGTTTGTTGTGACATTGGGTTTCTCTGGTGGCACAATCACCTGCTTGTCAACAAGATCTTTAATCTCGTGACGCAATCTAAAACATTGGTCGGTGTCATGACCATGTTATTGGTGATATGCGCAGTATTTTGCTGGGTTATGAGAGGGAGGGAGTGGATTTGGCAATGGCCTCGGCTCCAAGGGCTTTAAATGCCCTTTCCTGATTAATACCCCCAGAGCCTTGGGTAGGGGCATATATAACGGGGTGAAGGTTCTTTGGCCTCGAGCTTGGTATTTGGTGGTTTGTGTATTGCTTCCGGACGCGCCGGAGAAAGGTGTAGTTGCCATGGGTCTTGGAGGGGGGATGGTGGTGACCATGCTTACTTCTGAAGCTCTAGCATTTGCGGCATTGCTGGTGCCTATATTGTTGTTGCGGTTGAAGGTTCTTCTGGGTTGCTCTCTGTCTTGGTCAATCAGACCTTGTTTCATAGCATCCCCAATTTGTACCCCCATCTCATGCAAATCTGAAAAGGTAGGGAAGGGGAGCACAATCATTTTCTGCATCAATTTGGGTTGGAGATTACGCACAATCATTCGAATTTGATCTTTATCGGTGGGCCTCAGGGTCATCATTGAGGCCTTGGCCCTCCACCGGGCTACAAAATCTGAAAAGCTCTCCTTAGGCTCCTGCCTTGTTGTCTCAAGATCACGGGTTGTATCTCGATTTGAGTGTTATAGGAGTACTGTGCAATGAAAGCCTCGGCCATCTCATCCCAGTTCCGCTTAACATCATCTTCTAATTTTGCGTACCAGATAGCGGCAACACCCGACAGGGTCTAGCCGAATAGTGAAAGCTTCTGCGGTCTGGTGAGGCCCATCGGCCGTAGTATGTCTGAGAACAACCGGAGATGCACCATGGGATCCCCGGATCCGTCAAAGCGGTCGATTTGCGGCATTTTGAACCTATCTGGCAGCGTCACAGCCACATTGGTATACTCGTCCTTGATGTCTGGGATGGACTTTACCCCTTGGGATTTCTTGAACAACTTTTCAAGCTTGTTCAATTTCAATGCTGTATGGTCCACCTCGAATTCAAAGGGGGAGTTCGGTTGATTGACAGGCGTAGGTGCCTTGGATAGTTGAGGTAGAATCGAGGGTGGAGCCGGCCCCGTCGGGATGTCCGTATCTCCCTAGACATTTGGTGCCTCCTCGGGTACCAGAAATCCTGGTGGGGGAGGAGCTTGGTGGGAAGCAGATGCTCCAGTTTGTTGTTGCAGCCTGGCAATTACCTCTGCCTGCTAGGCCATGATCTCGGCCTATTGCTTGGCAAACTCATCTCGACGAATAGCGTCCTGCTGCGTGGCTCTCATGGTTTCCTGCATCTGACGCATCATTTCCTCAACTCCGGGCATTCCTGCCATACTGCTCTAGTCTATTTGAACTACTGGTTGGTCTATCTCTATGGCAACAATTGGGATCTCAGCCCGACTGTCCACTGATGGGGTAAACCACTGCTCTGGCAACCTCTGCTCGGATACACTGCGTCTTCTCGACCTCCATCTGACAACCGGGGGTAAGGAATAATACACTGGTTGTCCGTCGACCAGATCCTCAGATCGATTGAGTCGGCGACCCTTGTCCAGAGTGCTTGGGGAATATCTGCTTGGTCTGAAGCAATTGTGCTAAACTACCTAGCAAAAAGATAAATAGAGCAATAATAAGGAAATAAATGACCAGACAAACGGACAGCATAATGGCTTAAAATAAATACACAACACACAGTTGATAAGCTGAAATACACTGTTCTCAAACACTGATCATTATTCCCAAATCACTGTCCCCGAAACTGAATCTGATACCCGCAGATAACTGATTTCCAAAACACTGAACTGGTGCTCGTGGGCCTGATACCCAAACTTGTAAACTGATACATGCATTCCTGTGGAGACGCACTCTAACAGCACATAGCAAACAAGTGAGAGCGAAAACACCCCTATGTTGGGGTAGGGTTTCCCTGTCCTATTTTGTCAGGAACTAGGGTTTCACTACGCACGCAGCGGTTTCAAACAACCTATAATCGAGTAAGCAACCTGTCCTAGCTTGGAATGGTCACCATGGATTCCGAATATGCACTAGGTCGAATGGTCAAAAAGGGTGCCCCGGTAAAACCGGGGTTTGTGTTCCCGTCGTGGCAAAGCCCGCAACCGGTCAGCCTTATGGCACGCTTCTCCAAGCGAGCCTCCGGCAAACCGTTCAGGAATAGCATACGGCAAACATGGTGTCCTAGGCGCACCAATGCAAATGCAATGCAAAGACACACACAAGTGTAGTCAAAACCAGATATCATGAGTTCGAGTCAAGTTCTCTAAATCCTTAGCAGAGTCGCCAGAAACTGTAGACGTCCCCGAACGTCCAGGGAGGGAAATCCCATTTTGTTCATTTTGGGCTCACTACAGTTCAGGACTCGAAGTCACGACCCTGTATCTAATCTCACGGAGTGCAATGCAAGACCGATGAATCATCAAAGAGTCCAAATCTGGCAAATCGTTTTTTTTAAAACAGATTTTTTTGAAAGAAGTGCCAAACATGGACTGCTTTGCCAGATACAAAGTCGCCACCTAAATATTTTATTTTGGGGGAATTTAGGAAACCCTGACTCGTTGCCTAAGGCCACGTGTCCGTTATCACCAAAGTTGCCTCGGCTCGGGAACTTGGGTACGATTGGGGAAGGTCACTTCGTGAGCACCCCCGCTCGTTCGATCAAAGATCGGCCTCTACTAACCATGATATCTAGTTTTGAAAACATTATGTGCTCTTATTCCGGTTATTAGCCTAGATTTACTACGTGATGCGCACAACATACAAGTATAGACTGGATCGCCTGAATTGGAACAACACATTTCACGTTTGTTTATTTTGAAAATGGTTTGATGGTGTTACCCGCAAGTAGGCTAAGACGTGGATTTGCCACCCTCGGGTGGGCTTAGAAAACATGATTTTGCCACTATCCAGTGGGCTTAAAACTCACAGTCAATGCATTATTCCAATTCAGATAATCCAACCTTCACCCACAGGCATTCAGGCAGTTATATCATATAAACACATAGCCTCATGGTAAGCATGCTATCGTGGCAGTCACTCACACACATGCAAGGATGCTAAAGCATAAGCACTTACGAGTACTCCAAGCCAAAACAGAAGCTATGTTAGGGATCAATGCATGATCCTAACTATACAGAAATGCCTAATGCAACACATGCAAAAATGCAACTATAATAGGCTCGGCTATCCTAAGAATGGCATATGAGGTGCTACAATTACCACGTATTCAACTTGAAATTGAAATACGATGTAGTTAGTATGATGCGCCGAGCCCGGTGCATGCAAGACAGATGAATGGATGCAAACATGCGAGCATAAGTATGCTAATTGAAACATGCCCTAAACTAACCATCATAAGCTGGTAAATAAAAGGGAGAAAGACGTGGGGTTGGAAGACATACATCACACACACGCACACTTATTACAATTGTGCCCTCGCTTAGAGGGTCCGAAAGAATAATACAGTCCGAATAAATAATACAGTCCGAGTGAATACAATACCCTAATTAATTAACAAATTAACTAGGAAAGCAAGTAAATTAGCATGCAAGCTATGGACCGCCTCAGCTCTGTTCCGAATGATGAATGATGCATGCTTGAGTTGCTTGGCGTGGAAATCCATTGTGATGCCCCAATTCGCCTCTGTTTGCAATTAATCCCAGAATGCTGCAAAGCTCTAGAAGGCTGCTGATTTCTGATCTGCTGCAACAGAGAGCAAGAGAGGGGCATGGCAAAGTATTTTCACATATGTGTGCACAACCTCGATCCTCGTGTCACCAATCACGCATCCCGATGCATGATGGCCGAGGAGTCGAATTGCACGACTCGATGTGAAATGAATGCACATGACAACACAACAAGGCCTAGACTCCATCATGGGTAATCCAGAGTGTCGACGACCGGGAATTGAGACACGTTTCGTCACTTTGAGTACGAAACGTCCCTCGTTTCCCGTGTTTGGACTAAACCCTACTCCAAACACAATGCAATATGCATGATATGCATGAATGCAATTCTAACATGCAATCCTAGATGCAATGCTACTGAATGACGCAAACATGCAAGGGATGAAAATGCACACATGCACTTAGCATATACAATGCTAACACTACAACACTACATGGCATGCATAATACTCATGAACTATGGCATACTCAATGCGACTAACAACCTAGCATACACAATGCACGACTAAAATGGCATACACAATGCACGTGACACAACATGACATGCATAATGCACTAACATGCAACCTAGCATATGCAATGCTATGGACTGAAATGGCATACACAATGCACGTTGGACTTACACCAACATGAGTGGACCTCAGCCACACTCACATCAGTGGCCATGTGATGGAAATGAGACAACCGAAACACATGCAAACATGCACGATGCAAGGGACCGATCCTAAGGCATCAAATGCCACTCTACCAAAGCATGGAAATGGATGAAAGATGGCATACAAACATGTAATTTCCAGCTCTGAAATAAGATGCTCAATGGTCCCAAATCATAGAAACATGTCACTCAATGCACGAAATAAACCCCGAAACTCAAAACTAGGCAAATGCATTGAACCACAAGTATGCAAAACAAGCATTATTTGACCATGAGGCATGAAAACAGAGCCAAGGGAGTCCTAAACATGCACCAAATCAGTTCTAAGCATGGCCAAAAAGTGCTAACATGAAGGGCTAAAACAACATGCAACATAGGCTAGTAAGCATGGTTTACATTACATGTATATGAAGCACAAGAGAGGTCACCAAACCAGCCAAAAATAGCAACATGGTATGCTAAATTATGCCCAAATAACCATTGAAACTCAGTCAACGCATAGAAAAATGATGGGCTCCTTTGGAGGGCCATGTAAGGGGTTGTTCCACACCTATATGATGGACACACCAAATTTTGAAACCAACTCTGGAAATAGGTTATGAGGGTCCCAAAACCCACCAAAAAGGCCCTGGAATGAGTCAATGAAGCATGCAAATGAAAGCCCCTTTGAAAGGCCTTGAGGAGGATTGCTCCACACATGCATGATAGACACAAAATATGGCCAAAGGGGCTTTGGATAGAGTTAAGGTAGACCTAAAAACTCACAAATAATGGCCTGAAACAAGACTTAAAAGCATGCAAAATGGGGGTCCTTTGGAAGGCTAAAAGGGCCAACAAACAGGACAAGGAGAGAGGGGGTCACCCCCCCTCTGATTTTGGCTCTCAAGACAGTGTGATAGCCACTGAAAATCCACTGGATTTTAGTGGTTAGAAGGCCAAACAAAGCATGCAACAAAGGTCTAGATGCAAGGCTCAAAACAAGATGCAAACATGCATACAAGGGGGTAGATGACCCCCAACAGAAAAATGCCCTTAGTCAAATTTCAAGAGGGGCTCAAAATAAGACTCTTTTCAGTTTATGATAAAACCCAGAAATGCTTGCAAGTAAGGCTATGATAGGAAGCAAAATAAGCTTACAAAGAGGGACGGAGCACACAAGGAGGTAGATGACCTCAGACAGAAAAGTAACCTTAAACAAACTTCAAGAGAAGCTGAAAATAAGACACTTTTCAGTTTAAGATGAAACCCAGAAATGCTTGCAAATAGGGCTAAGTTATGAAGCAAAATAATGCAAAAAAGGGGGAAATGAGGACTTACCCTTGTAGCACAGCAATGCAGCAAGTTCTGGACCAAGAAGGTGAGTCTTCAACCTCTGAAAAACAGATCCAAGATGCTTGGATGGATGGTGGAGGTGGTAGGCTAGGAGGTGTGGTGTAAATGGCCAAGAATATTAGGGTTTGGAGCTTGAAGAAGGGAGCTATGGAGGGTGGAGTGTATATGCCTTGGCTAAATTTTCTAACCCTTGCAAATAGAGGGGGAGTGTTGGTTTTATAGAGGAAGAAGGCCAAGGCTTCTTGGAGAAGCCTCAAGAGAGGGTCAAAGCTTCTCAAACAAGCTTAACCAAAAGGGTCAAGCTTCTTGAGGAAGCTAGACCAAAGGGGTCAAGCTTCCTCAAGAAGCTTGACAAAAGGGTCAAGCTTTTCCTTGAAGCTAAGCAAAAGGGGCAAAACTACCTTAAGAAGACAAACAAAGGAGCAAAATCTCGGAGCAAGGGTCAAGTGCTTCACAGCTGGCATAGCTGTGTTGCACTCAGGAAGGGCATAAAAGAGATGGTTGGCTGACCAGTTCAAGTGGTCGGCTGACCAGTTCAAGTGGTCGGCTGACCACTTGCCCTGGTCGGCCGATCAGGGTTCAAAAGGGTCAAGGTGAAATGCTGGTCGGCCATATCAGAAAGGTGGCCTCCCAGATGAGTACAACACAGCTGTATGGTGGGAGATCAGAAATTGTGGCCCAGGAGAGAGAAAAACTAGCTTTCTAGCAAGGTTCAAAAGGGGCAAGAAGGAATACTGGTCGGCCTACCCATATTGGTGGCCTCCCAGATGAGTACAACACAATAGTGGTATGGAAAACCAGAAATTATGGCTCAAGAGAGAGAAAAACCAGCTTTCTGTCAAGAAAACCGGCTGGAGGAGAGAGAAAATGGTTTCCAAAAGAATTGCTGGTCTCCTACTATAGTACCACCTTCCAAACAATGAAAATAGGGTCCATACCAAAAATGAACCCTAACCGATGCAAAACGAGGGTTCGGGGGCCGAAACGCGCAGTCTGGGGCCCCGAAAACAGGCTGTTAGGCACCGGAGGTGGCGTACGACCATGAAGGTGGTCTCCCGGGCCACAGTGTCCCTCTAAGGAGAGGAAACAAGGTGTGTACCAAAAACCAGAGCAAACAGAGGTAGTTAGGCGGCCCCGAACCGAGGCACACGGTCGACGGCTTCGAAAACCGGAAACCGACCCCCAAACGGGAAAAATGGCCTATGACCACGAAACGTAGCCTACGGCCATTGAGAGATGGTTTACGAGACCTCTCCCTCCCTTCGGGAAGAGAAAATAGAGAAAACAGGACCTGATTCGCAATCCGAGGCAAAGCACAAAAGAGCCCCGAAGTCCGGAGGCCAGGCTCGCGGCCGAGACTCTGAAACCTCAGAACGAGCACAATATGGATCATCACCGAGCGCTCAATCGGTGACGTCTGAGTCTTAAGGTCGGTCAAAAATGGGGTGTCTACACATGCATGTTATTTCCTATTTATAATTTATTTATTTTTGATAAGCTATGCCGTGGGCATGACTCTAAAGAGATTAATTTTCCTTATACATTTATATATATGGATGCGTTGATTTTGCTTGTATATCTATCTATCTATCTATCTATCTATATATATACAGAAATGGGTAATATATAATTCCATATCTCAGGTTGGAATTGAAGGCTAAGTTATTAATGTAGTTCTTTGGATTGAAATAATTAATAGTAATGAGTGTTATAAGAATTGGGTTTTGAATATATTTAAAAGAAAAAAAAAAAAAGCCTGTGTTTTGAAAAAATGAATTTTGATATGATTTATATGAACATTTTCTTTGATTGGAAGGCTTTGCAACGTGTTTAGATATAACTAGGAAATTGTGCCGCCCCCCTCCCCCCCCTCCCAAAAAAAAAAAACTACTTTGAAAGTTGCTTTGTTCCATATTTATGAGATTCTAATTCTTAAGTATGTACACCTGAAAAACTTATATCAAATTAACCAAGAAAAGTAAAAGTGCTTTTTACCTTAACTACCTTTGCCTAATAGCAATGATTGATAAACAAAATTTGTATATATAACAGACAACTAGAATGATATTATATTATAGTAACAATTTTATAAGAGTAATGATATATATAAATAAAAAAAATCATACAAAATTTGTAAAGGGAAAAAAGGCCCCACCAAATTAAATATAATGGTGCAAATGGTAGTAGCAAGATTTAAATCAATTTTAATGAGAAGAGTCAATCAATTAATTATGCATCGGCTAAATTATCCTCCTTCTTAGGTGTTCTCGTTCAAAAGATCATGCCTATAATACTTCCTAATTGGAAGCAACTTCCTCTAGAGATATGAGAAGTCCTATGGAAATCTATTCAGGTGTAGTATAAAATTAACGTTAGGATTTTGTAAATGGAAATCCCGTTAGACAAAATTCCATTCAATTATATTTTTATTCACTCTATTGTATCTGTGAGTTATGAGAGTTAGATGCAAATCTAACCCAAGTTGTACCTATGTAAAGGAGTTTGTGTTAACATTCTGTAAAACCTCAATACTTACCATCTCACCAAAACCCATAGGTAGTGGTGAAAGCACAACTTTATTCCCCTTAGTGGGTATAGTGCCAAGCACCACAAGTCGATTGTGGCTAAGCCTTACCATGGGCCTCCGCCATGGCAGGATGCTGGCCTAAACCTAGGTCCACAATTTCGTATCGTGACTTAAGCATTACTTGTTTGCCATTTCGTTGACTATGTATGGGGATCGAGCTGACTTACGGCCTAAGTATAGGAATCAAAGTTGATTAACCACATGTGCGGTCTTCTGTGCGCTTGAGTAGTAAAGTGGTGCATCCAGTAGCTCTGCATGCATTCTGTACTTCTAGGAAACATATTTTACCACTCAAACGGTAGATGTTGCGCTTGAGCGGTTGGCCTATGTGTGAGCACCGCCTTTAGTCACACTGCTCGAGTGGTAAAGTGAGCACTCGAGTGGTCTTTGTGACTCTATTTAGTATAAAGTGTGCCGTTCGCTATTTTTAGGGTGGGAACCCATCCAGATTCTCAAAGATGAGTAATAAAAACATGTTCTATGTTGGAAGGTGTTTATATATGAGAGTTTCCTTGATGATTTAAGGGTGACCAATTGATCAACGAGCTTCATATGACTATCATCAAGAGTTGTTTTGTTCTTTTGTTCACAAAAAGAGAGAGGTGTTTATCGGTGGATTTTGGAGAACTTCGGCTTGAAGTTTTAGTGGATTCCGGAGTGGGTCATTGTCGTGGATTTGATATCGGCGTTGTGGCTTCAACATTGAGCAAAGCAACTCCGAGATGAAGACGGTGATAGAAGAGGCACATCGGCTTCGGTCCAATTTGGGCGTGGATTCGCTAGGTAATTGAGGATTCTCGTGTGTAATTTCTTTTTGTATTCTTAATGGATTGTCTTGTGGCTTTGGCCTGTGGTCTTTTATCACAATTGGAGGTGCTCTGATTGTGGCATTTTTCACGTTAAATCATTGTGCCAATTTATTGTTGATTGTTTGATTACGATTGCTATTCGTTGTTTAAAATTGAATCATAATCACAAATCAATATCTCGGGGGTTTTAGATTTTTTTCATCGAACATGAACGAATCATATCATTGATGCTAATACAATATGCAAGTAAAATTTAAGGTAGATGAAGTGTGGCAAAAAGATCACATATTTAAGTTGATAGAGGATCTTTGGAGGATCTCCAAGTCAAGATTAGTTAGAAAAATCAGAAAGGCACCAAATAAAGAAGAAAGGCTTAAATTACGCCCTAATAACATGAAATCAATGCAGGATTGGAAGAATTTTCCTGAAGGAAAGGACAAGTGCATAATTTAAGGTAAGCACTTCATTGTTATATAATACGATGAAGCCTTAACAATTGTATCAATTGAACTTGATAAATTATTTTAGGCTATAAGTGAGAAATTCAAAAAATGTGAGATAGATAATAAATCCATGACTAGTGTTTTGCTTTTGTATATTGGATTAAGTGATATATTGGTAGTGGATTTGAAATGCTGAAATCCAGCTCATTTTTTGTTTGCTCGTCCATGTGGCACCCCGCTACTTCAAAACTCGCTCACAAACTAACCCAAATCATGTGTCAAATCATTAACTCTACCCTTCATTTTTGCACCTATGACTATTTTTTTGTATGTTGATTGATTTACTCAAGTAATCTCATTAATTTGACACTCTTTTATGTAAATCAAATAAAAGTTATTGAACTGAAAATTTAACTATTTGTGTATTCTTGACCGATATCATATATATATATATATATTCATTTGGAATTAAACCAGGTTGAATCTCTTGGGATTATGGATTGTTTAATTATTCACCCTTCGTTTTTAAATGCCTTTAATTTATTATTCTTTTGTAGTTACTATCGTGAAGAGGGATTATGTAACGCCCGAAATTTCTAGTCCAAATGATAATACAACAACTATAAACTCTTTCAAGGAAAACCGAATATAAATCTCCAAACTTACATTACATGATACAATAGTCCTTCATGCAATAATACATTAATCCAACAACAAGTAAATAAACAAATAAATAGCCCCAAGGGTTTACAAGTTTCCAAGGCTAGAGCTTGGTTACAAAAAACGGTTATTCAAACCCACACAAACACAACCCTTGGCTTACACACAGAGTCGCAGCAAAATGAGAGCATTGTACTTCCAACACACATACTTCCACGCCTCTAGTTGGGTGGGATCACCATATCTTTTCCTATATGAAAATCCCGCAGGGTGAGCATAAAGCCCAGTAGGAAATTCTTAACAAAGTATATACATTTTTATACAAGTCTTAAGATATGAAATGCACATGCCATGTGATGCCCTTTTTGAATATAAATCACATTTTTTATCTTTTGAAAACCATCATGCTCAATGTTATCATGCAATTTCAATTGTTCAAAACTTAACAATTTATTTCAAGGGCGGGTAAATACGATTCTGGTAATCCCTAGGTCAGTGTCTGCAAGTAGACTATACAAGTACTACTAATTTGTCATTTTTACTAGTATTGACTGGAAGGCTCGACACCTATAATCTGTCATTTTTATCAGTATTAACTGGAATGCTCGACACCTATTTAATTTCATCTACACCACTTGTCAAGACCGACTGGCTCGACCCCCAATATACTCAGTGAAGTGGCAAAATTGGGATCACTACAACCTCCCCCCTTAAAGAATTTCGTCCCCCGAAATTTCAAATCAACTACCCAAACAAAGCGTTTCTAGTGAACAAAACCACGCTATTTCATTTTCAAATCACAATACTAACTCTCAACCAAATTCCACTATTTCCACCATGGTTATCTCATTAAGAACAACCTCCCAAATACGCATAAACATGAAATTTCCCAAAAAGTAATGGCAACTGTAAACAACCTTATGCTTAAAACAACAACGCACATATCAACATGTGGTTAACAACTTTAAATACGTTTTCCCTCAACACTAGGGAATATTACAAAGAAAAGCAACTTAAGCATTTTCAAATAAATCTGGATATTTGGAGCAGACTTCCGCCTCTCTTTCCCACGTCGCTTCTTCAACCCCATGATGTCTCCACGACACCTTTACCAACAGTATAGTTTGCCCCGTAGCACTTGTTCCCAGGTATCTAATATTTGAACTGGTCGTTCTTCATAAGAGGCATCCTCATCTACCTCCAAGTCAACCCAATCGAGAACATGAGAAGGGTCGGGTTTATACTTCCTAAGCATAGATATATGAAATATGTTGTGAACTCCTAAAAGTTGTGGCGGTAAAGCCAATCGGTATGCCACTTCCCCAATTCGCTCTAAGATCTCAAAAGGCCCAATGAACCTTGGAGATAATTTACCACTCTTACCAAATCTCATCAAACCTCGCCTTGGTGAGATTTTTAGAAACACCTGGTCACCAACTTCAAAAGATAAAGGTCGTCTCCTCTTATCGACATAACTCTTTTGTCGGCTTTAGGCTGTAGCTAACCTCTTCCGAATGAGAACAACTTTCTCCGTTGTCTCTCTAACAATTTCCAGACCCAGTAACGGTGCATCACCCACTTCGGTCCAATAAACCGGTGACCTACAAGGTCAGCCTTATAAGGCCTCAAATGGTGTCATCCCAATACTAGCTTGGTAACTATTGTTGTAAGCAAACTCAATCAATGTAAGTGCCTTTCCCAAGGCCCCTTAAAATCAAGGACACAAGCTCTAAGCATGTCTTCCAAAATCTGAATGGTATGTTCCGACTGTCCATCAGTTTGAGGGTGATAAGTGGTGCTAAGAGTTAACTTAGTTCCCAACGCCTCTTGAAGGCTTTGCCATAACCAGGCAGTAAAACGAGGATCCCTATTTGTCACAATAGTCACAGGGACTCCATGAAGTTGAACTATTTCTCTAATGTACAACTTTGCCAAGCGTTCAACTGAGTCGCTGGTGCACATCAGAATGAAATGGGTAGACTTAGTCAACCTATCAACAATCACCCAAACGGCGTCATTGCCTCATTGTGTTCTAGGAAGCCCAACTACAAAATCCATGGTAATACGCTCCCATTTCCACTCGGCTATTGGTAAGGGTTGTAAAAAACCCGCTGGTCTTTGGTGTTCGGCCTTCACTTGTTGACAAGTAAGGCACTTCGATACAAATAAAGCGACATCCTGTTTCATACCCCTCCACCAGAACTGACGACTAAGATCATGATACATTTTAGTGCCTCCTAGGTGTACTGCAAGGCGTGAGTGGTGGAACTCCCGAAGTACTTCCTCTCTACAAGATTTTGGTACAAACAAATGGTCTAGGTAACGTACACTCAGATCCGAGTGAACGTTCAAACCTTTCTCTTCCTTTCCATTGGAAATCTTAACACGAATTGATTCCACATCACGGTCTCCCTGTTGTGCCTCTATGATCTCACTAACCAAGGTAGGTTGAGCATTCAAAGTAAACAAGGTAGCACTCTCTCCGGACTCACCCAAGTGCAAATCAAACTTGCTAATAACATCTAGCATATCCCATTCCCGAATGGCCACACTTGCCAAACTACTCACAGATTTTCGACTCAAAGCATCGGCCACCACATTGGCTTTCTTTGGATGATAGTGTAACTCAAAGTCATAATCCTCCATAAATTCCATCCACCCCCGTTGTTATAAATTCAAGTCTTTTTGAGAAAACAAATACTTCAAACTCTTATGATCGGAGAAAATCTCAAATTTCTCACCATACAAGTAATGCCTCCAAATTTTCAAGGCAAAAATCACCGCCACTAATTCTAAATCATGGGTGGGGTAATTCTTCTCGTGAGTTTTTAATTGTCGTGATCCGTAGGCCACAACTTTTTCCTCTTGCATCAAGACACAACCAAGTCCATCCTCGGACGCATCACAATAGATAGTGTAATTCAAACCCCTTTAAGGAATTATCAAAATCGATGCGGTAGTCAATCTAGTCTTAAGCTCTTGGAATGACTTTTCACAAGCCTCACTCCATACAAATTTGCTACCCTTTCTAGTCAACCTAGCCAAAGGTGCAACCAGTCTAGAGAAGTCCCTTACAAAACGTCGATAATATCCTGCTAATCCTAAGAAACTCCAGATTTCAAAAACATTCTTGGGTGGTTCCCAATCCTATACGGCATCAATCTTTGAGGAGTCAACAGTCACTCCCTCTCTAGGACACTACATGCCCCAAAAACTTCACCTCTGTTAACCAAAACTCGCATTTTTCAAATTTGGCATACAATTGGTGCTCACTAAGTAAACCCTACACTATCTGCAAGTGAGTCTCGTGTTTCTCTTCAGAGGTTGAATAAATCAAGATGTTGTCCACAAAGACGACCATAAAACGGTCCAAGTATTTTCAAAAAATTCTGTTCATCAAATCCATAAAGGAAGCCAGTGCATTGGTCAACCCAAAAGGCATTACAAGGAATTCATAGTTGCCATAACAAGTACGAAAGGCCATCTTTTGAATGTCCTCCTCCCGGACTCTTAACTGATGGTACCCTGACCTCAAATCTATTTTTGAGAAGCAATGAGAGCCTCTAAGTTGGTCAAACAAATCATCTATTCTGGGTAGAGGATACTTGTTCTTAACTGTAACTCTATTCAACTTGCGGTAATCAATACACAACTGCAATGACCCATCCTTCTTCTTCGCAAAGAGAGCCGGCGCTCTCCAAGGCGATGTACTAGGGAGAATGAAGCCCTTGTCTAAAAGTTCTTGGAGTTGAATCTTCAACTCATGCAATTCGGCGGGTGCAAATCTATACAGTGACATGGAAATCAGTGCTGTACCAGGCACTAATTCAATGAAGAACTCGATCTCCCGGTGAGGTGGTAAACTAGTAAGATCTTTTGGAATGACATCCAGGCATTCACAAACTACCCTTGGTAACTCAACACGAGCCCCGTCACTCTCACTATTCGAGAGAGTTGCAAGAAGGCCACTAATCTTGCTCCTACTGCAAGGGCCAACAACTGGTGACAAGGCTCTAACAACTCTATTCCCCAGAAAATAGAAACGATCACCACCCGAAGTGAACACTGTAACTCTCTGACGGTAACAATCAATCACAGCTTGATAAGAACACAACCAGTCCATGCCTAAAATGACATCAAAACTCGACATATCTAGCAACACAAAAGTAAACGGAAGTCGACACCCGGCAACTTCTATTTCACAATCATGACAACCCCGGTCTAAATCAACTATACCCCTAACAGGTGACTATACTCTGAGTGGAGGCACTAACCGTGCTACCTCTAACCCTAATACAGAAGCAAATGCAGTAGATATAAAATGGATGAGACGCGCCCGTGTTTATCAATACATTAGCCAAAGAATTACACACAACAAAAATACCTTTCACAACTGAGGATTCTGGCAACTGCTCTGGCATGGTAATAGCATACACATGCCCCTGTGGCCCATGATTAACTTGCTCCCCTCATGGAGCATAGGCCTGTTGTACTGACTGAGCCGAAGTGGCTCCTTGATTAACTCGCGAAGCTTGGACTAATTGAGCCTGCTGGTGGCTCTAAGTCTGCCTCAACCCTGATGCGCCAAATGTGCCTCCCAACTGTGGGCAAGTTCTCTTCATATGCCCCGGCTGACCACACTGATAACAATTAAAACCTTGACCTTTATTTTGAGACTGAGACTGACTTTGAGATCGGTTAGGTGGTGGTAACATTAACTGCCCTCCTCCCTTCTGTGGGCATGAGAAGGATTTGTGACCCGGTTGGCCACACTTGACACGCGAGAAGCTACTCGATGCACTTTTTCCCCAGACCCGCACTAGGCAAAGGAAAAGTGGATCTAGACTGCTGTGGTTGGGACTAGGATGGATAGGTATTCCTGCTCTTCTTGTTCTGCCTATAGTCTCCTTGAGACTCTTAGCCCCTAGACCTTGAACTCCAAAGCCTCTCCTCCTCAGCTTGTATGGAAATTTCTATGTGTGTCGTCGTCTCCACAAGATGGGCATATTCCCGAATCATATTTCCGAAAAGCTTGAACATAATTTTTGTTTTCAATTTCTTTTCAAATTCAATGCAACAGCGCTCTTCCGATGCCACCAACTCTGGTGCAAATCTGGACAAACTAGAGAAAACTGCCTCAAACTCAGCCACGGGCATGTCGAGTTGTTTGAGGTCTTTAAACTCTTGCCTCAATCTCTCCCTAGCAGTGGGAGGTATGTACTTATCTTGGAAAACAACCGCAAAGGCTTCCCATGTCAGCTCCACTCTACCCTTGGCATATTTCCACCATTGACCCGCGTCTCCCTTAAGGTAATAACTCGCTAGAGTCACTCTTAGCTCACTATTTTCGATGTGAAACATCTCAAATGTCTTCACAGTTTGTTCCAGCCACTCATCCGCTTTCTTGGGCTCGGGACCACCATAGAACTCATCCGGTTTGGCTTGCAAGAACTCTCTAGTAAGGAAACTCGCCCTTGACTCTGCGGTGTTCTCTCGTGCTTGATTCTCCATCCTCAACAAGTTCATAGACTCCCTTAAAGCCCCTGCCATTTCTCGAGCTAGGGCCCCCATTGCGGTTTGACCCGCTTGTCCCACCTGCTCGGCCACATTAGCTTGGCCTGCTTGCTCGGCCATATTAGCTTGGCCGAACCCTTCTTCTTGCATCGGAACCCTATAGACCGGTACCTCATGCACACCTCGGCGAGCCCTACCATGCCTCCCGTCTCTACCACCACGGACTTGACCCCTTCTTAACATCCGAATAAAGGACACAAGAGAAATAATTTAGCACATTAACTCATATGTGCTCGTAACTTGACTCACATGTTCGACTACAACAATTCCATATATTTCTCTAGCATATACACAATTCAATTTCACTATACATAAAGCACTTAGTCATGTAAATACATACGAACTATTCTTTTATGATGAAATCCATCCCATGAAAAACCAAGAATTCTTAGTAGAACGAGTATTGATCAAGTATCCTTCAAATGAGACCTCAAGGAATTTAACAGGCGCAAACAACATCCTAAAAGTCTAGTTCCATACCCATTTAGTCACATAAGCATGTTATCACATAGTCACAAAATGCATAACACTTCCTAAGCATGCTAAATGAACCCATTGTGGTTAAATAACCACTTCTCACGAGCTCTAAGTATTCAAACCCGATAGCTCTGACACCAAGTTGTAACGCCCCAAATTTCTAGCCCAAATAATAATACAACAACCATGGCTCCTTCAAGGAAAATTGAATATAAATCTCCAAACTTACATGACATGATACAATAGTTCTTCATGCAACAATACATTAATCCAACAACAAGTAAATAAACAAATAAATACTCCTAAGGATTTACAAGTTTCCAAGGCTAGAGTCTGGTTACACAAAACGGTTATTCAAACCCACACAAACACAGCCTTTGGCTTACACACAGAGTCACAGCAAAATAAGAGCATTGTACTCCCAACACACATACTTCCACGCCTCTAGTTGGGTGGGATCACCACATCTTTTCCCGCACAAAAATCCCGTAGGGTGAGCATAAAGCCCAGTAGGAAATTCTTAACAAAGTATATACATTTTATACAAGTCTTAAGAGATGAAATGCACATGCCAAGCTATGCCCTTTTTGAAGATAAATCACATTTTTATCTTTTGAAAACCATCATGCTCAATGATATCATGCAATTTCAATTGTTCAAAACTTAACAATTTATTTCAAGGGCGGTAAATACGATTCTGGTAATCCCTAGGTCAGTGTCTGCAAGTAGACTATACAAGTACTACTAATTTGTCATTTTTACCAGCATTAACTGGAAGGCTCGACATCTATAATCTGTCATTTTTACCAGTATTAACTGGAAGGCTGGACACCTATTCAATTTCATCTACACCACCTGTCAAGACTTACCACCGTGTTTACCCCAAAGCCAATTCATGGAAACTTGTTTCTCAACATTCTTTTCTCAATGCAAGTTTTCAAATCAACTTTCAAAGTTTAATGTAATCAAATGAATTGATATGCCAATAACACAAGATGAATATAAATACTTTCCAAACATCCATTTATTTTGACACACAAAATAAATATAACAATATCATTCATTGATTTTCAATCTCTTTAAAAAAAAATCCCTAAATTCTAGGTTTTCTCACCAAAACTATACAACTCAAATCTTTTGGAAGAAAACTTTCTAAAATCATCTTTTCTTCAATCAATGAAGATCAAAACCCATAAGATCATTTTAAAAGAACAAGAGAGAACCCACTTTCAAAATCGCTCAACTTCTTGAATCAACAATCAACTTTCAAAGCTATTGAAAGATGATTTCGAAAATCATATAGATCTTGGAAAATATATATATAACTCTAAGAAAATTCCTACCTCAAGTTTTGAAGAAGAAATGAGATGAAACCCTCAAAATCAACGGTGTCCAAACTCGATCTTCACCGCACACAACGAAGCCCTCGAGGAGCTAACCAACTTTGATGAAGAGCTTAGGTCCAAATCCCAAAGGATTTGAAGAAATCAAAGATCTTGTGAGGTTTTTGGTAGGAAATGTAGAGAGAAGGGAGAAGAAATGTTTTTAGAGAGAGAGATATACAAAAGTGATTCAACTTCATCCCCAAGAGAGAAGAAAAGGGAAAAAATTTCGGATCTCACCAACCCACCGCACCTGCCTTTTGAGCTGTGTGCAAGCTGTGATCTCCCTTGACATCCGCACGTGCGGCTTGCTCTCCCGCTCGTGCGGACATTTAAGACTTAAGTTGTTTATTTATATTTTGGTACATTGAACAGACAATGTTATTACTTTGTATAGATTTGTTTTCCATTATGATGGCATTGTTTTTTATGCCGGAGATGATAATATATATATATATAATATTATCAATTCCAGACTTTTCAATATTGATGTTGAATGGAATAGAATATTTTTATTATTTATTTTTTAATTGAAAAATACTATGCTATCATGGGGACTTTCTATAGTATTTGAAAAATGATAACACTAAAAGTTTTGGTACACTTTATTATAACATTTACAAATAGTCATGATACGATATACAATAATGTTGTTAGATTGTTAGAAAAGAGATTTCATAGCAAGCATACATTGCTATGGTTATACTTGTTTAGTAATTTTCAATCCTTACATTGCATTCCAGTAACGCTATAATATATTTTTCATAGCATTCATTAATAACATCTTACGAAAGTTATAAAAAGTTATAGACTTCTTAGTAAAAATAATGCCAACTCCCAATTGACAGAAGCTAAGCAATAACTTACAAACAATCAAACAGAGAGATCAAGCAACTGTGTTTATTAATTCGAATACCTTGAAAGTATAAGGACTTCTTCGGAACAAAAGTTACAATCAGCAAGATCAAACAAGGTAAACATAGCAAACTAAAGATGGTTTCAAGATGAAACCACCTACATTTACAAAGATTACAAATTACAGAGAGAAACTACTCCTAAGCTAAGAGAAAATTACTCCTAAGATAAAACTAAGTTGTTGTGTTGTTGATGTCCCTTCACTCAACTAAATCCCTGGCTTTTATATCTTCCTTCTCTTTTCTTGGCCCATGATTGCATGATTCCTTTAAACTTGCAATTGCCATTTCTTAATTGCAATCGTAATTGCCTTCTTACCTTCAAACCTTCAAACTTTGCCAAATCCTCAACTCTCCCTAATGTTGCCACGTGTCCCTTATTACTTGGAGCAGCACATCGATAAAGAATGAACCTTAACCTGCAAGCACCATCTCTTGCAACTAGCCCACTAAGCCATAAACTAGCTATAACTATTCCAAGGTTGCTTTAGCCACTTTATACACACGATCACCTTTTCCATGCCATTTGTCCCTCTGAATAATGGAAAACTTTCACTTTGACCTTACCATGTGTCACCATATGATTGATCAACCTGTTGATATGAACTTTACAAAAATAGGTGCAAACAATATCCCCTTGTTTAAGTTATTTAACTTAAACAAATCCAATCTTTGGGCCCAGACAAATAACATACTTAATTCTAATAAATTCAAACATTGGGCCCAACAAAGATATAAAAGCTTAAACTTTCCAACTTCACCTCACATTAGTTATTTTTTCTCTCATTCGAAACTCTCATACCAGAATCTCAAACAACTCAAAACTCTAAACAATGGTTCCCATGAAGTTGAAATCCATGAAAGAATATGAGACCAGTGATGAACACCTTCGATTCCCCAAAACCATTAGCGAACTTATCAGTTCTTTGAAGTTGGACTTAACTTTGATCCCAAGTACCACCACTGTAGCAAAAGAAACCCTAGGAGCTACTTTTATGGCTACTTTGCAGATGAATTAGCTCCATACTACGCACTTGCTAATGTCAAAACTCTGCTTCTCAACCAACCAAAACTCAACTGGGTAAACTGCGACAATTGAAAAAATCCTCTCTGATCATGGAGGCAACTAGATTCTACCTGGCAAAGCTAGGTCAAACAAATTGAAGTTTATAACTCAAATGCGTGGAAACACTTAGGCATTAGCGAGGTAATTCGCCAGTCGACCCTCGAATTTGATATGAAGAAATGGTTAATTGCTGCTGCTGCTTCTTGTTGGTCTCAATTCTGTAACCCAATGCTTTTAAGATTTGGCATGATATCTCCAACTATTCCAAATGTAACCCATTTAATTGGACTTCCCATTCTAGGGATAGAAATCAATGCCCTACTAGAACTCCCACCAGTGACTTTCATTCCCAATATTGACTTGAGTTCTTCTGACTTTATCAAAAAATATAAGGGCAAAAGAAATACCCCTGTCGATGACCAAGAAAGAGTGGCCTTTTCTCTTGTGTGGCTTTGCCAATACCTCTTCTTTGTCCTTGGTATTAAAATCACGAAAGAATATTTTCCCTTGGCTTTAAGCCTTCAAGATGGCCAAGCCATGGCTCTTGCCCCTTATCTACATGGCATACTCTATAAGGGCATGTTTTCCTTTGTGGACAAGAAGATATCCTCCAACTGTGGGAGACCATTCTGGCTTTTGAAGCCTGGTTGTATGCCTACTTCCTAAGGTACAACCTCCCTGTAGCTGGTTTTTCATACTCCTCGAAGGGGTTTAGTCTCCTCAGATACGATAACCTTACAGTTCGAACTCCTTGTGGTTTTGAATCTAATTTCACAAGTGCAGTGTAAAATAGATAAATACGAAAGAGTCCAAATCTGGCAAATCTTTGGAAAATCAATTTTTAATCAAAAATGCCAAAAATGGACCACTTTTCCAGATTTCAGAGTTGCCACCTAAATATTTTTGAAAAATTTAGGAAACTTGTGACTTGTGCCAAAGGCCACTTATCTGTTTTCACTAAAGTGTCTCGGCTCGAGAACTTAGGTATGAGTGGGGAAGGTCATGAATTGAGCACCCCACTCATTCGATCAAAGATCGGCCTCTACTAATCATGATGTGATTCTTATGTACAATATATGGTCTTGTTTCGATTATTATGCTATCTTTACTATGTGATGCACACAGGTATAGACTGATTTGCCCAATTTGGAATATTTTGATTTCATGTTCATTTTGAAAAGTGTTTTGAATATGAATTGCTTGAAAAAGTGATCTCATATGTACATTTAACCCAATCATCCCAACTTAAGTGAAAAAGCCTTCATCTACCTGCATTTAAACAGGTATATCAACTAAGCAGTTAGTCTCATGGTAAACATGCTTGATATGGAAACACCAACACACATGCAATATGCTAAAGTAAGAAATGCTCACCTAGTACTCAACCGAGGCAAGCCAAAGGAAATAAAACCATTAGAAAAATGCATGCTCTACTATGCAAGTGACTAATGCAACACATACAAAATGCAACTACAAGGTTCGGTTACTAGTATGGCATGTGAGTCAATTCAAGGCATGCAATACGGCACGTATTCGAGTCAGGAATTTTAAATTGACATTGATTATTATGATGAGTCGAACCGTATGCATGTAAAACGAATGGATGCGAGTCATGGAAAATGCTAAGGAAAACACGATGCTATACAACCACGCTAAGCAGATAAATGAAAGGGAGAAAGAAATGGGGGTTGGAAAACATACACAATATTACAATTTTGCCCTCGCACAAGAGGGTCTGAATAAATGTCCGAATTAAACTAACTATTACAACACTAAATAAATGAATAAGCTAATTTAACTAATTATTACAATTTGAATGAATCTAACTAATTACAAAATATTAATACTAAGCACTTAATTTAAAGGACAAGAGGCGAGAAGCCGCGCACATGCAAGTGAGAATATCCTCCCGGAAACTCCTCTATTCTGCTGCCAGGTTCTGTTCTGTTCATAGGCAGAAAATAATTCTGTTTTTAGCCCATGCTCTGCTCTGTTCTGTCATGAAAATGACGCTGCTTGCATAAACTGAGGTGGCCAGCCGACCATGAAAAGTGGTCGGCCGATTCTGCCTTGCTGCAACAGAATGGAAACAGAGCACAAACAGAGTTTCCAAGGGATGTTTGTCCTCTCTGCCACTTCCTTTCATGGAATTGATCAAGGGAGGAGTAGAATTAGTCTATAAATCATCAATCATTGCAAGGTTATTGCGTGATGATCCATGAACCAATATGATAAAAAGGTCAATGACATGAAATAAAAGACCAACAACACCTCTTTCTTATCATGGAGTTACCTCAAAGAAAGGAGTGGACATTGCTCCTTGAACCATTAAGATCACTAAGAGTATGTAATGATTCAAGACTCAATGGGTTCAATTAACGTCTGATTGAACCCGACTTGATTTTATTATCTTGTTTTACCTCTTTTACCAATTTTATTAGCCCTTTTTTTAATTACCTTTCCATTCTTTAATCATTTTGTCCAAAAGTGATAAGTACATCCACTAATGAAAAGAAGTGTCAAACAAGAAGTTGTTCTTGGCATGAGAGAGATGTAATGCCTTGGTAATAAACCTTCGAAGCAATTAAACCATTAAGCATGGAAGGTCTCTTTCGTATGCCTTAAACAACAATTGTTTGAAACAACTCTTAAACAAAGAAAATTAAGAAAGAAGGGAGGTTGCAAAAATGATTATTACAAGTGTAAAAATATGTATGAACACTACGAAATAAAAGCGATCAACTCAAATAGGTTGGTGTCTAAGGCCTAAACCACCAAACCTATGAGGACTTACAACAACACAAGCCTAATATTCAAAGCATGAATGAAGTGAAAAAATCAAAATAGTCCCCCAAACAACAAAACAGTGCTGGAAAATTAGTTTGAAAAGCTTAAAAATGTGAGCAAAAATGAGAGAGAATTAAAACTAGTAAGCATGCCTAAGAAGGGTGGCTAACCCCTCCACTTTTTGGGCCTTAAAACTACATGTTTTAGCCTCTTAAAATTCTGAAAATTAGTGGCCAAAAGTTGAGAAACAAGTGGGAAACACGAGGATAAAAGTTTATGGAATAAGGTTCGAAGAAGAGTGGTTAACCCCCCTACCTTTGGTAGATTTAAATCACAAGTTTCAGTCTACTAAAATAGTCTAAGAATAGTATTATAGTAATCCCAGTTTTGACTCGACACTTGTGGCAGTCCGGACTCGTGTTTATGGTTTTTGAATGTTGTTCATTGTCTTTTCCTCTATATTCCTCCTTAAATTTGGTTATTTGGGCATGTTGAGTGTGTTTGGAACAGGTTGGTTGCTTGGTTTTCAAACCTTGTGTTGCTTATAATTTCGGGTCTCCGCTCGAGAGGCCTTTCTTGCGCTCAAGCGGGATTTGTAAACTCTCAATACTTTGCACGTCTGCAAAAGTACTGGAGGGGTGTTTTCCACGCTCGAGCGGTGTTTTCTACGCTCGAGCGGGTTGGCGCTCGAGCGGACTTTCTTGCGCTCGAGCGGTTTGTCTGTTGTCTGCAAAAGTATTGAATGTATGTATTCTGCGCTTGAGCGGGCCACTTTTGTGCTCAAGCGAAACAAATTTTTTTGTCAAACGCTCGAGCGTTAACTTTTTCCCTCGAGCGGACTGTGTGTATATTAGATTGCAAAAATAACATTTTATATCACTTTTTTATTCTTCTCTCTCTCTAAAACTTTCCAGAAACCTAGATCTTGACTCTCTCTCTCTCTAAAACACCCTCTCTCTCTCTCTACATTTTGACCTAGAACCTTTGGGTTCTCCACCCTAGTGTCTTTGAGAAAAAAGTTAAAGCATTCCAAGAGCTTCATTTTGATCCGATTGGAACTTGCTCTCGGCGTTGTTGAGGGTTCCACTTTGCTTTGCTTTGTCTTCTCTTCTTGAGGTAGGGATTTTTCTAGACTTTAATATGGTTTTTAACTTGGTTATGTGTCATTGTGTAACAATGGTGGGATTTGGGGATAATGTGAACAAACCTAAGGTTTGGGTGTAAAATGGAAAGAGCGGTTTTTGGTGAATGAGAGGAAAATGATTGTGGGGTTTGATAATGATGTTGTAGGGTGTCAAAATTGTTGATTTTGGTACATGGTTGAAACTTGGGAAAATAAGGGAGTTTGCCTTAAAATGGTTATGATATTTATTTTGTATAAATAAATGAAATTGGTGTTGTAAATATGAAATTGGACGAGTATTGAAATACATGGCGGGATTGAGTAGATGATGTATCTCATCTTTGGAAATTTTGAATAAATTATCTGTCTTGAGATTGAATATCTGTTTAGAAATATCTATATTGGGCTATCGGTGGAGGATAGCTATGATTGTTATAGAAATTGCATGAGAATTAGGTGAATTAAAACTAATCCATGGTTGGTTATCATTGAATGTGATCATGTCGTAAATATATTGTATATGTATGATTGTTTCGGAGGAGAAATGAGATGTACTCCATTGTTTGGGAGGAGAAAGGGAATGGACTCCATTATAATTAAGTTGGCTGGAGTGTCTTGGGTGAAAGTCTCGAAATTTATACATGGGTGCCGATCCTGCGGACGAAATTTTCGTAAAAGGGCAAATTAAAGTGTTTGTGTGTTAGTGGTGTGATTGTAGAACCATTGAGTTGTAGTCTCATTTGGGTCATTGAAAAATAATGAAATTGGCTCATGTATTGAAATGAATTGAAGGGGAAAGAAATGAAATATAGACTTGGTATTCTATGATTACATGAAAATGTAAATGTTTTATCCCTGGCATTGTATATGCAGATTGCACTTATATTTTTGTTAAATCTCATATATTATGTTAGATTATTCCTACTGGGCTGTGGCTCACCCTATTTGGAAAAAATCATTTTCAGGTTGTGGTGACATGCCTCCATCAAAGCAATAGCATTGGAGGGACTCTCGGGAAGCAAGAGCTTCTTTGTTTTGTTTCACCCTTTGTACAGCTTATGGCTTTAATTGTATGAGCTATTCTCACTTTTGTTGTAACCAGGCCAAAGCTTGGAAAGGTGTAAGCCTGAAGGGCATTTATTTATGCTAAACTCTTTTGTACTATCAATATTATGAAATGAAAGAACTTTACACTCTGATTCATGCCGTTATTCTTATATATTTGGGTTGAACTTATAGTTATATTTTGGTTGGCGTAACAAGTATGAAAACAGCAAGAAAAGAGAAGGAAGTAGTGTAAGGATGGCCAAAGTTATACCTCTTGAAAATGAGTTACTCTTTTGTTCACAAATCACAAGATATCCACTCTCAAGGGCTGAGATTTTTGCTCAAGAATCTCAGCAAGGAGCCTCAAATTTTTGGTTTAGGAAGTGTATGTATAGTGCATGCGTATTGCAAGATAGAGAGGGAGAGCGTTTGGCAAGTTTTTGTCTCTTGGCAAAATTTTCTAATCCAAAACCATAAGGGATGGTAAAGTATATATAGAAAAGTAGGATCCTATGTTAGAAATATCTGTATTGAGCCAGCTGGTGCAGTATATGCACATAGGGAGGACAACTGGCAGTAAAAATCTGCCAGCCTAGAAACCTAGCCGATCGGCCATGCAAGAAGACGGCCGACCACTAAGTTTTGGCCAGCCGACCACTTGTTGGCCACCAGGCCTCTTAATGGCTAAGTTAGAAAAAAAAAAAAAAGAAGGTAGGTTTTGGTTCGAAGGGGGTGCAAGGTTTTAAGCTCTGAAACTCAAAACTGATGCTTTTCACTGAAGAAATCGATTGTTTGCACAACATAGTATTTCATCATCAAGTGTTCACCCTAAGGCGTCCAAGTCTTAAGGGTAGTCAAAAATGGGATGTCTACACTCCCAAGCTAAACACCATGATCCCGAACCACCAATCCTATGTAGAATACTTTTTAAGCTTTGTTGACAAACCCAACTTTGGTTTTTCTCACTTCCTTACTTCATTCTTCAATTTTCCATAGGTAGAAACCCCCTTCTCTTTAGGCCATTCCATGACTGTCGATACTCCCCCTCCTGACTAGAACACCTCTCCATAGATCCTTTCAACTTGACAGATGACCAAATAAGATCCCAAGTTGAGACATGGAAGATTGTTCTCACTTGTAGATACATTTTACTTAGATGCTCTATCTCCTCTACCAAAATGTATAGCTACAACTTTGAATGCTATTGCCCTAACCAATGGGGAAGACAATTTGGGCTTACCGAATACACACCTTACCCCATACTTTCATCCTTCCATCCATGAAGAAGTAGGGAAGAGAACTAGTATCAAAGACTCCTCCCAAGCACAACTAATCAAAACAGAGAAGGAGACTCTTCTCCAAAACTTCAGCATTTACTTCTTTAAGCCTGTTTTTGATCTCACCAATGGCTTTGAACATTGGTGGACTTTTATGGCTGCAGTGATCTTCTACAAATCTCTTGATGTTTGCATCTAGAAGTCTCTATTGACAATCAAGGCTCTGAAATTCATGCCTTAAAACCACAGGTAATTAGCTTTTAAGCCATCAACTTGTCTCCATTCTTTAAATTAATCATCTTTTACTCTCAGTCTTTTTTATTCTTGTAGTCAAATCCATTTCCATAGTGCCTTCTCCTACTATTGAAATCCCCATTAGAGGCAAAAACAAAAGCAAAGCACCATTGGATCCAAATGTCCAAGAAAAAGCTCCTTCATCTATGCCCAAGCTTATGGAAGACTCCATTTCATCTCTTCAAACACAAGAGCAAAGCAAAACAAGGGACACTCAACCACTCTCAAGGGAAACAAAAATCAAACAAAAGGTAAGAGCCCCTACTACAACTCTGTCCTAAGAAGATGTTAACCCTACCGTTAGTGAGTGGGACATTCCTCTTGGCCAAATGCTTGGACAAATAGAACAAAATCTTCCAGACCAAGCACATCAGGTATAATTCCTCATTTTTATGCTCATATATCTTTTAAAATCAACCCATAACTCATTTCAAGTCTTATTTTCTACAGAGGAAATGAGAAGAATTCTCATCTTAAATGAAGAAAGCCCCATCGCATCTCCTAAAGAAGCTTCTCAAACTCAACCGTATTCCTTTGAGAAAGAGCCAAGTACTCCAGTCGTAAACCAACCTACTCCATACACCAGTTTTGATCCACTCCCTATCAACCTTAGGGACGTGACTCTTGGAGCCTTTCCAATGAAGGTTCTTTATCTGGGGGCAACTGAACCTATCAATTTTCCATCAGTCATCCCCTCAAGCCATGTGTCTGAGTCTACTAGCTCCCAAATTGAACAACCTTCCAATATGAAGACATGATTGACCTTGATTCATCTCCAAATGGTCAATTATGTCCCATTGGTGAGCCCTTTGAAAGGGAGACTCCTAGCAGTCCTCATCCATCATTCAATGAACAATCCATTAGACTTACTCAACCTAAACTCCAAGTCATTAATGATGAGTATACTTCCAAACTTTTCCTTATTGTTTCCCACCCTCTTTCAATTAGCCTTACTGACTTCTTATTCTTATCACAGGAATAGAAAAACCAATCGAAGCAATTTCACCCACTGATCCTAATTTCACAAGTGGAGATAACACAAGAGTTGAACCTGACAACATCCAAACTCTTAAGGTTGCAAACATGGAGGAAACTCCATCAATGAGTGGAAATGCTAAAAGTACTGTTCCCCTAGCAATAAATGAGCCCTTTGTTGGTACTTCAAATCACACTTCAACTAACATTGAACAACCTCAAATCTTCCTAGTCGAAAATACTATAATTGGAGAAACACCAACTCTAATTACCAACTCAATTAGTCCAACCTCCACTGATGTGCACATAATAACTCTTCTTCATACTTCTCTTTAGTTAAAACTCATCAATTCTTATTTACCCCTGACTATCGATTGGTTTTGACTTCAATTGAAACAACTTTGAGCATCTGGGATTAGATTGCAGCTTTTTAGAAAAGCCTTGAGCACATATCCCCACTCCCACAAAGGCTTCATCATTTCAATTCTAAGGATCAACAAATCCTCAATTCCTTTCTAAGTTGCATCAACATCCCATTTGAGGAAATAGCTTTAAAGCAACTGTGGACACCCCATTTTTGACCGATCTCAAGACTTGGATGTCATCGTTTGTGCACTCGATGATTGTGCTTGTTTGTGCTTGTTTTGGGTGCCTGAAGTTCTCGGCGGAACGCCTTGTCTTTGAGCCTCTAAACCCATTTTGTTTTGTGCTTGTTTTTGGGCTAAACCTTGTTGCCTCTTGCCTGGAAGGGGGAGAGGCCTTGTCGGCCACTTTTTGTTCTTGTCAACCACTTGAAGTGGCCGGTCGACTACTTAGAGTGGCTGACGGCCACTTAAAGTGGTTGACGACCATTTGTTCCCTTTTTCAGATATTTGTTTGCCAGCTGTGCCAGCTGTTGTTCACTGAAGTGCATCTTCATACACGTGTATGGAGGGATGAATACAAGCCTTACTCTTGATTTTCTATATATAGGGGATGCTCTCCCCCATTTGGAGAGGTTGGACATTTTGGATCAAAATTTCCTCTCTCTCTCTCTAGAATTCTCTCTCTCTCTCTGTCACGCCCCAAATCCGCCCCTAAAAATTTGGGCATGACCCATTCGAAATGGACACCAAACCTGATAAATATTATCTATGGGGCCTGAACGGAAGCATTTAATATCATATAATAGTATAAAATAATATAAAATACATCGAAAAACATCCATTGAGCTACTTCTAACATGCCAGGATCTCAACATCACACTAAGTAAATATTATACAGACAGTTTACATCCATGTGCCTCGACTCAACCCCACAAATAGGCACATAACAGAAATAATAAAGAAGAAGGAATTATTTACAATCAACCCAAAATAGACATCTAATGCATAAATTGAAACTCGGCGAAACTTTACAAAACAAACGGCTTCAGGTGGTGCCTGGACGCCTCAAGGTTGACAAGAGCAACACAAGCTTTAAAGGTTGGGACTGAACTCCCGATTGGCTACCTACAGAAACAGACAGACAAAATACAGAATGAGCGAACTCAGTGAATAATAGTACATAAATACTGTAATAATTAACCTGAATAGTCCTACATATAACTGCATATATATAATTAACCACATCCCATAATTATTTCCAAAAGACATGGGTCCAACTTCCGTAACAGAATAGCTTTAAGCTCAGTATATACAGAATTGCCATAAGCCTACAGATGCAGAACGACCATAGGTCCAGAAATATCATAAACATAATCTTATCAGAAACAGAGTCTTATGCATATTTGGATTTCAAATCAGATATAGGTTCAGATACATGCTCATATTCATATTCATATTCATATTCAGATTTTGCATAAGATCTTATGTGGTGCACCCATTAGCTAACAGATCATAGAGGTCCAAAGACCACAGACAGAGTTGGTACCAACAACCATAAAGGTCCATATCTTGCGCGCAAGTAGCCATGGTATTATTTCCCCCAGGCAAGGGCCAGATACAAATAACCACGGTATTGTTTCCCCCGGGTAAGGGCCAGATCCACGGTATTATATCCCCCGGGTAAGGGCCAGATCCACGGCATTATATCCCCCGGGTAAGGGCCAGATCCACGGTATTATATCCCCCGGGTAAGGGCCAGATCCACGGTATTATATCCCCCGGGTAAGGGCCAGATCCACGGTATTATATCCCCCGGGTAAGGGCCAGATGCTAAAGGTGCCACAATTACTTTTCAGAAAATTGGACATTCATTCATTCATTTCCAACATACCATAGCTTTTCAAGAATCAATCATTTCATATCATAGTATACTGAAAATACATAACATAAGTTTAACAGAACGTTGTTGATAACTGTTAACACAAGACAACATAGTTTATAGCTTGCACGCTTTCAGAAATACATACGTACTACAATTCTGTAATGTATATAGATACCATTACATCAACAGGCCGGAATAACTTATAATCCAACTTTACAGTGTTAATAGCTGTATGCAATTCGTATACAGAAGTATGGGTAATTCATAGGATGGTATATTGACAATAATCAATAGTCATAACTCAAAATACGGAGTAGGTTCAGAATCATACCGATGTGTGCTAACTCTTTCATGCTCACATCAATTCTCAATCAACAAACACGTTACCATATTAGCTCACGAAAAATAGAATGCTGTTAACAATATTCTTAATGGTAAACAAGACGTATCTGTACATTTGTAGTACTATTACTCACAGTGTTTAGATGCTAGGTCCGTCCCTGCAGCTAACCCTACACAATTCAATTCAACAACATTAACACAACCCCACGTAATCAACATAACTCCACATAATTATCACCATCCAATATAATCCAAACTGTTTACCATCATTCCACTCAGTGCTACCAAATATAATTTCACATAATTCAAATTAAATTGCTAAGGCTCAATTTACATCATCCACATCATCAACCAACCCTTTCCCC
The DNA here is from genome assembly GCA_036172215.1 of Camellia granthamiana. Classification (NCBI taxonomy): domain Eukaryota; kingdom Viridiplantae; phylum Streptophyta; class Magnoliopsida; order Ericales; family Theaceae; genus Camellia; species Camellia granthamiana. The sequence continues at coordinate 32,239 of JAXFYN010001070.1, forward strand.
CCAATCTCCTTCCTCACTAAGACATGATTCACAAAGCTTCTAACAAGCTCATTCGCAAATTTAAACATAATTTCCAAGTATCACCAAATTCCAATTAAACTTGTATTTACATAATTCAATACGTCAATTTCATTATTCTACATTCAATTTGGGTTAAATCTTTGGTTATCATCCTTAAGGAACTTAGGGTTTCAAGAAAATAATGAGATTCCAAGAAATAATCAAACTTATTAACCCAACACTATTTTTCCATCAATTACACATCTAGGACTCATAAACCATTATTTAAACCCATCAATTAACTCCCAATATCTTCAAACCATAAAACCCCCAATGTTCAAACCCCAAAATTTCCAAAATCTCATAATTTCTTCCATATAGCTAACATAAATGAAAACTTGCACCATTATACAATGAAGACACCTCCAACCTATCTATGGATGTAAATATTAAAGAGTCTTCAACCCTTACCTCAACAATCAAGCAAAGGGGTGAGCTTGAGAAGAAACTTTCACCAATCCAAATTTTAATCAGGTAAAAACATTGATCCTCCTTAGTTCTCCATCCTACATGCCAAAACCATGGTGGATTGTTGATAAAAATGGGTGAAATCAAAGATTTGAGAGTTAGGGTTTCGGACTAAGGCAAAGAGGAAAGAAGAGGGTTGAAGAAAATCAATGAAATGATCCAAAAATCCCGTTCTTAAAGCTGCTGTCCCGTAATTCCCGCTCGAGCGGACTGTTTTCCGCTCGAGCGGACCTGCCCTCAGTACAGATTCCGAAACTTTGAACAGGTATAACTCTCCCATCCGAACTCCGTTTTAGGTCGTTCTTGTGTCCAAATTGAAGCCCCGGAAATAAGCTTTCCAATGGTTCTAACCTCACATCCAAATTCAAAGTGTGGACAAAGAAAAGGATAAAAGAGTGACGGCTGGTCGCCGACAATTTATTCTAATTAAAGCTTTTGGCCCAATCTTACTTTGCCATCATATTACCACCACAACCAATACTCCAAAATAAAATAAGAAGGTTCCAAATACACTAATAAAAATGTCCAAAACAAACCCACACCTCAGAAATACAACTCAACCTAGAGGCCCGCTCGAGCGTCAACTCTTCCGCTCGAGCGTGCAGACCAACAAAGCCGTCCGCTCGAGCGTAAACTCCCCCGCTCGAGCGGAGAATCACAACTCCCAGAATCTCAGGCCGTCTGCACAAATGCTGGAAACTCCAAAAGTCCGCTCGAGCGTCAACTCTTCCGCTCAAGCGGAGGGAAGAATTCTGGGTCGTCACACTCTCTCTCTTCTTATTTTGTGCCTTATAGTTAGATTTCTCTACACTTTTGCACAAGGACCCTTGAGCAAACATTCTCACCTCGGAGCTGAGGTTCTTTGAGGTTTAGTTTGAGCTCTTGAGAGAGGTTTGAGTTGGAATTTGTGCCTGTTTTGTGCTGTGCTTCAAGAGGTATAAGACTTACCTTGTAGGCTTTGTTTTGATTACTTGCTTTGCCACCTTTTTGTACTATTTTGGGCCTGGTTTTCAACTACAAAAAAACTCTAATTTTTGAGCCTTAACATGATGGTTTGAGGTCATTTTGTGTAAAGGGGTAGTCTACCCTTCTTGTTGCCGAATTGTGAAGCTTTTTGTGCTATCTTTCAAGGCTTTCAAATCAAACTTTTTGGGCCTTTAAACCACTGAAATTCAGAGTTATTTCAGTGGTGGAAAACATGTTTTGAAGTCCAAAAATGGAGGGGTTGGCCTCCCCTCCTTGTGTCTTACTTGCATGCCTAGTTAGCATCACATGGTAGCATGTTTTTGTAGCCTAACTTAGCTCATTTCCAACATATTTTTGCCTCTGATTTGGAATAATTTAGCTCTGTTTTGGGCTTGTTTGGTCATACGAGTCTTGTTTTGCATAGTTGTAATGCAAATGGCTTCACTAGTTTGGTGTTTTAGGCCTTTAAAGATGCTTTGCTAGAGTTGGTTCCATGTTGTAGTGTCTTTTTACATGTAATTTTAGCATATATAGCTCTATCACATGCTCATTTGTTTCACTCTTTCTTTGCTTTTTAGAGTTGCTCTTGAGTCTTGTTTGCAAGCTAACATGTGAGCATGTTTTTCTAGCATTTTGTACCTTAATCTCAGCATGATTTTGCCACTATTTTGATAGGTCTTAGCTTTGTTTGGAGCTGGTTTGGCCCTTTGAGGTTTGTATTGTGTGGTTGTCATGCAATCTCTTTCACTAGCTTAATGTTTTAGGCTTTTAAACATGAATTGCATGAGTTGCTTGCATGTTTTAGTGTCTTTTTGCACTCTATTTCAGCACTGAAATCTCTGCAATCTCCCTATATTCTTCACTCTTTCATTTACTTTGAAAGTGACTTTGAACCCTTCGTTGGCTTGAGTGTGAAATTGAGACACTTGTGCTTAATGGTTTTAATCCTCTTTTGAGGGTTTCTACTAACCAACGGCATGAGGACTCTTTCAAGCTCAAGGCACTTGTGGTTTAAGCCTACTTTCAATTAGAGGGCACTCACTTTTGGACCAATCAATTAAAGAATTGATTGGTAATCTAAAATGAGTAAATAAAATTGGACAAGTAAAAGAGGTAAGATAAAGCATCTTTGTGTTACATTGCATGTGTTCGGATCCGACGTTAATCCGAACACGAGAAAAATGGGATGTTTCATACTCAAAGTGATGAAACGTGCCGCTTTTCTTAGTCACCATCACCCTTGATCATGCATGATAGGGTGGTGGTTGTTTTGGTCTTGTTTGTGTATTCATTAAGCTTGTACAAGCTTGGTTCTCTAGCCATCATGCATTGACAATGCTTGGTTGATGGTTCGAAGGCCAAGAGTTACCCTCCTTTGAGTTTGTGTGATGATAAGGAGGGCAACAGTACACACATTCCTTGAAAATACATTGCTTTGCCTCTGTTTACTCTCTGTTCCAGCAAAAGGAGAAGTCCAGGGATGGGGTGGCCGACTGGGCAGTTTTAGTGGCCGACCGACCAGTTGTAGCAGCCGATAGCCACTTTTTGTAGCCAACCGGCCACCAGTGAAATTTTGCACAAGTGTGCTCCTGAGTTAGAGCAGAGGTATTCTGGGAGTTGGTACAATTTTCAGTGATCAAGACGAGTGCAAACAAAGGCATTCGATGGCAAGCCAATGGCATTTTCGGGTGAGCATGCATGCATGTGTCCCTCGTCCTCAAGGCCATTTAGTCACTTTTGTTAGCTTAGAATAAGTTAGCTATTTCATTCATACAAGAGTTGTAATAATTAGCTTAGAATAGTTAATTAGTTTTGGTTTGTAATAATTAGTCTAATTAGTTTAATTAGTTAGCATTAATTAGTGTAGGTAGTTAGCTTATTCATTCGGACCCTCCTTTGAGAGGGCGTAATGTTGTAATAAGTGTGTGTGCGTGTGTGTATGTCTTCCAACCCCGCGTCTTTCTCCCTTTTATTTAACTGCTTTCGATGGTTAGTTTAGGGTCATGTTTCGATTAGCATACCTTGTGCTTGCATGTTTGCATCCATTCATTTGTCTTGCATGCACCAAGGTTCGGCGCATCATTCAAACTGCATTTTCAATACTTATTTGAATACGTGTTTCCAAACATGTTATCAAATTGAATCAAATCATATGCCATATTAGTAGCCGCGCCTATTAATCGCATTATTGCATGTGTTGTATTAGACACTTAACATGGTTAGGATCATGCATTTTTCTAACTAGTTTTGTTTTGGCTTGGAGTACTCGGTGAGTTTTATGCTTTAGCATGCTTGCATGAGTGCGATTGCCATGTTGCCATGATAGCATGCTTGCCATGTGGCTATTTGCTTAAATGATTAACTGCATGAATGCCTATGGATGAAGGCTTTGTTGTTTGAATTGGAACAGTTCAACGAATGTATGTTTTAAGCCCACTTGAGGTGGCAAATCCGCAAACTTTTAAGCCCACTTGAGAGTGGCAAATTCAAACCATTTTTGAAAGCAAACATAAGTTGAGTTGTTCCAATTCTCGCAATTTTAGTCTGTACCTGATTGTGTGCGTGTCACATAGTAATGTTAGCTAATAACTGGAATAAGAACGCATAATGTTTATAAAATGACATATCATGGTTAGTAGAGGCCGATCCTTTGATCAGGCGAGCGGGGGTGCTCATTTCATGACCTTCCCCCCCTCGTACCCAAGTTCCCGAGCCGAGACAACTTTGGTCATGACGAACACGTGGCCTTTGGCACGAGTCAAGGTTTCCTAAATTTCCCTCAAAACAAAATATTTAGGTGGCGACTCTGTAATCTGGCAAAGCAGTCCAATTTTGGCATTATTTGATTTAAAATCAACTTTCCAAAATGATTTGCCGGATTAGACTCTTTGGTGTTTATCAGTTTCACATTGCACTTTGTGAGATTAGATTCAGAACCGTGATAGGGGTCCGAACTGTAGGACCAATTCGAGCTCTCTGAAAATGAGGCGCGAAAAAGTCGAGCTACAGCAACCACTGGAAATTTTGAATCGCCTGACTTCCATTTAAAGGCTATCTCCTAACCCTTTTAATCAAAATCAACTCACCCATTTGGCCAACATCATTACTGAATGGCCAACTCTCTTGGAAACTACTCAAAGCTGTAGAAAAAAGGACTCAAGCTGTCACACCAAACTCGCCCCTAAAAGTTTGGGCATGACCAATTCGGAAACGGACATAAAATTCGATATGTATAACATATGGGGCCTGAACGGAAGCAATTACCAACCTAAAATAACATCCATTGAGCTAACACCTATATGCCAGGATCGCAAATGTACCATCAAACAGTTCCAACATATGATAAACAAACACACAAGAAACAGATATTCACATATACATATATAAATATATATACAGATCCAGCCCCACACGTGGGGGTGTAGCAAAAATATTGGTAGGGAAAGTTATACATGATTAATCACATTAGACAAAAGATTGGTGACCAAAGCTAAGGGTTGTGAAAGGAACTCCACACAACGCATAAACTTCACCAACTGCTTGGACACAGTGAAGTTGTCAAAAGGAAGCAACCAAAGCTGAGCTAAGACTGACCTCCGGGTCGGTTACCTACAAAGACAGACATAATACAGAGTGAGCAAGGCTCAGTAAATAATAGTACCTAAAGAATTCAATGAATAAACTTGAATTGTAATATTTATAATGTATATAAGTGCAGAGGTCACATGATTAATCTTATCCTGTAAACACTTTCAGAATGGCCTTGGGCCCAATTTTTATATAGAGAGGCTTTGAGCCCAGTATCATGCAGAACGGCCTCAGGCCAAACAAATCAACAGATTGGCCTCGGGCCCATATATCAACAGATTGGCCTCAGGCCCATATATCAACAGATGTCTGAACATTAACGGGTAAGTGATACATCGACATGTACGCCACTTCCCTCGGCCACAGGCCATAACATATATTTAATCCAAGTCATAACACGGTTGGTGAGTCATTGACATGTCCTCACCTCCCTCTTCTTCAGAGTTGTCCACACTCGGTGGCTTATAACTGAACGGCCTCAGGCCTATCATTAGCAAAACAGAATGATTCCAGATACACAAAGATATCATTGTTCCATAATGTACATATGTTCCATTTGTTCATCATGAATCAATATAGTTAACTTGCAGATAACAGAATGTTAATATTAACTATTAACAGTAAGCAAAACGTACTACTACAGTACTATTACTCACAGTGCTGTGGAGGAGCGATAGTCCCTTCTGGTATGTGACCTACACACACATGCAGTTCAGAAATGAGTCTATCTTCCTTCTTTAATCATTATCTGATTCGTTCGACATACATTTAATTATACGCATTTTAAATCTTCATATACATATTTTAGTAATCCTAGAGGATCAAACAAGAGAAAAGAAACACACAGTGTTTTTCCACATGGGCTGCACGTGCGGCAGTCCCCCTCCGTACATGTGGGAAGTTGGGCCGCACGTGCGGTAATCCTCCCTCGCACGTGCCTTTATTTCAGTAACCAAGCTTTGCAGTCCCCTGTTTTCCGCACATGTGGTTGTGAGCCCCGCACGTGCGGTGGTGCTTCTCGCACGTGCAGCTGTGAGCCCCATACGTGCGGTCGTTGCCTCTGTTTTGTGCACTTCGAATCAAAGCAAACTCCCAACTTCGTAAACATATTGTAAGGCCCAAAATAGGTAAATTTAATGCAAGACCATGGCTCAATATCATATAAATATGAATCACAACCTTAATTAAGTTCTTAATCACTTTGAATTCATATTCACAATCAATTACAACTCAATTCCTTTATGTTTATGGTTATGGTTGATACAAGAACAATACATATTTGAGTTTAACATGGAAAATTAAAGGAGAAAATGTAATTCCTCCCAAAACAACCAAAGGATAAGAACAACTTTCCAATTAAGCAATTACCACACACACCAAACTTCAAGCACAAACCCTAAATCTCTCAAATGAAAGGGAATTCTTACTCAAGTCCAAGAAAGATGTTATTTAAGATGGATTATACATACCTTGAGTCTTAATCTCCACAATCCCTCTTAATTTTCTCAACTTTCTTCCTTGTTGATCTCCTCTTTGATTCCTTCTCTCAACCCTCTCCACACTCTCTCTCAGGAGATATGTTCAAAGACTTCCCAAGTCAAGTGTATACAAAGGAAACATATGTATATAAGAGTTAAATAAAACAAAATTCAATCAGCTTAATCATTCCGAATTAGATTTTTACAGAAAATCATATTATGATTTAAAAATCATGCTGATCACAATTATAAAGTCAATTTTAGATTACCAAGAATTTCTATTCCAAAGATCGCAATTGTAACAGATATTTCTCTTACTTGACAGATATAAATCTATAACCATAAGATTCACTCAATTAAACTTAATTTCACATGGAATTTCACAGTAAACACATAAATGTACAGAGTAAGGGACTGAAAGCATACCAGAAAACATATACGAGGGTCGGGTTATTACCTAAGCCAATTAAGAATTCCTAACCACTGCTTAATCCATCTCAGGACAAGGCATTAGCTCTTGAAGAAACTTGACTTGAAGCAGAATTAGCTCTTGTGAAGCAAAAAAGACTTGAACTTCATCAACGAAGACAAAAACTGAGTGATGAAGCTAGAAGCCTACTAGCCAAGATTGGAAGTGGCTCATCATCCATACAAGCTAACAAGGAAGAACTTGATCAAGCTCAAGCTATGTTGGAAACACTTAATCAAAATGGGGCACACTAAGACTTATTTTCTCCAAACACCAGCTTCTTCTTTTTCTTCTTCTTCTTCTTTTTTTTTTTTTTTTTTTTTTTTTTTTTTTTTTTTTTTTTTTTTCATTCCTTGTAAATGTCTTGAACAAATTCTGCTGTTGTGAACATGTTGAAATTTCAATGAATATCAATACTTGTCTTGTCATTTTCCTTTAAGACTTTCTCACATTGTTGGATAATACTTATTTAAATACTTTCCATTTATGTTTCTTCTATGTGGTTGTCCTTCTAAAACTAATATGCACCTCCTTTGAGGACCTCATGGACTCTAAAAGGTCCTTCCCAATTTGGTGACCGCTTACCAAACTCAGGATCCTTTGTCCCCAATGGCAAGATAGTTTTCCAAACTAAGTCACCTTCACCAAAAGCTTTCACTTTAACTTTCTTATTGTAAATTCTCTCAATTTTCTTCTTTAGTGCTATCATACAATTAAAAGCATCAATTCTCTTCCCTTATACATCTTGCAACTCTATAAGCATGTCCTCGTTATATTTGTCGATAGGGATGTCATAGTGCCTAGACACTCCACTAGACCTTACTGTTACCACTAAGGACAATACTGCAGCATGACCATAAAACAACTCATAATGAAAAGCTCGAGTATTATCTCTTTTAGAACCCCAAATAACAATTCATGCCAATGTAATAGCCCCAAATTAATTAAATTAAAACATTGCTCATAATTTGCTTAAACGTAAATCATACATCAATAATTAACAACACTAACCCAACATCCTCTTTCTCATTGAACAATAATTTCAAAATACAAGTTTTGTGTTCAACTATTAGATACATCATCATTAGCATAGTTCAAGAAACAAGAGGAAATGAGGCAAAAATGCCCTAGTGGCTTACAAATATCAAGGCAAGGCCTTGTTACAACAAAATGGACAAGCTGTCCCAAAACATATATGCTTGGAGCTTCTACATAACACATCCATGACCGTTCGTGCTCCAAAAAAACGAAAGAAAATCCACCTCTTGCTCATAAGGGTGGTTGTACATCACCAGGTCCTGGAAATTTAGATAGGAATGAGCTAGATACCCAGTAGAAATATTTTTAACAGAGTATCTAATTATTCAAAAATCCATATGGCATTATCACAGCCAAACATATTTAATTCAATCCATGAAATTAATTTAAGAAAATATGTTAAAATTCATTACTTCCACAATTTCACAATTCAAGATCGGAGGTAAATATGCTATGAAGTCCTTAAGGAGAGTCCCAATACAAATATATAGGTTTATATCCAAAAATATCCCGATTTTTGTTGGGTATTAATACAGAAGGGAATGGGCATCTAAAATCATCCATTTTTCCACTTTTGCCGACGAAAATATGACAGGACCAGTGGACATCCAAAAGTATTTTCCCACATTCGTCTAGCAATCAGCCCAAGACAAGGCAATTGGGCACCAAGACTTTCCCCCACTCGGGTACCAACAACACATAACCCTTTTCCAAAACCGACTCCCTACCTAGACTCGCATGCTATTTACCACCCCTTAAACAACCTTTCCAAGATTTCCAACTATTCATACATTCATTAGGTAAAGGATATTGAATACGACTTAAGTAATTTAATAGAGTGATGAGGAACAATATTCACAATTCAAAAAAAAAATGTCAAGAGGCTCCAATTTCACAATTCTCAATCAATATAAATACTCAAAACATCATAATCCATTCGACAATTTTAAAGAATTGAAAATCAATTTCATCTTTCACAAATTTTACAACTAGGGTTTTCATAAATTTGTGGCTTTTACCCCTAAATCATGTTAAACACTAATTCTCAAGTCGAATATCCATAATCCAAAAGCTTTATTCAAAATCTTAAGAAAATTTTTGGTAACATTTCAATTTGAACACACAAAATCCAATTTATGAACACCCTCATGAAATATAGCATCAATGTCACAATTGCAACACATAATCATCCACAAGATAGAGAGATACAAAGTTAAAAGTAATCCTACCTCAAGGATAAGAACAAAGAAGCTAGCCTCAAGACGAATCGTTTGAGAAACAAAAATCCAATTGGTGGAAATGCTATATCTTCACCCAAACTTCAATTTTTGTAAGGAATGAAGCTGTAAATCTTAGTAGAATAAGAGATTTCTAGAGTGAGAGAACTACGGTTTTCAGAGCTATAGTGAGAGAAGTGAAGACAAAACAAAAGTGAAAAGAATGATCTAGAAACAACTTTTTAAGTTACTGAAATCGTGCAGACCGCTTGCGAAGTCTTTTTACCACTTGAGCAGTGAACTTAAACTCTCAGTATTTTCGTCTATAAAATGAGATACTGGGGACCCCCTATCTTCGCTCAAGCGACCACTTGACCGTTCAAGCGGTCCCTAACCTGCAAGGTAATTACTAGAAGCCTATCAGCTCCGCTCGAGCAGTCTTTTTACCGCTCGAGCGGTCACCTCGGATGAATTGTCACAATCTCTCACCCTTAAGGAATTTTCCCCCTGAAATAACGTCAATTCACAACGCAACACACTACAAGAAAATGGGGCATATAACACGAAAGCATTTGCGACGGCACCACTTACCATCACAAAAAGTGAGTTTTTGGCGTGGCCAATAAATCAGGTTTCAATGACAGCACCACTTCCTATCACAAAAAAGCATGTTTTTGCGACGGCAACAACTGTAGTTGCAAATAATGCTTGTTTTTTTGCGACGACAACCCTTGCTGTCACAAATAAAGCTATTTTTTGCAACGACATGAAACTTGACATTGCCAATAAATCGTTTTATTGTTTAAATTTTCATTTGTGACGGTGAAACTTGACATCACAAAAAAAAAAAAAAAAAAAAAACCAAAATCTTGCGCTCAACTTTGTTTTCCTTTCGTGCTTATTTTTCCCCCCTTCAACCAAAAATTCCTAATCTAAAAAATCCCTAATCTTTTGAACCAAAAACCCTATAAAAAATCCCCACCTCTCTCTCTCTCTCTCTCTCTCTCGACTGTGAGTAGTGGTAGACGACATCGAGCATCGAATCGACAGCGTCAAGTGATGGCAACGAGCAGCGTGAGACAACATCAAGCAGCGTGCGACGCCGGCAAGAGAGTGACGACGGTGCAGCGTATCTCTCTTCAACTCTCTCAGTTAGTCTCAATCTTTGAACTAGGTTAGCTCTTCTTTTTCTTTGTCTTTACACCTCCTGTCACGAGATTCTTAGCCAAGTGGCAAATCATCAAGAACAGTGTATGATCTCTCCCCTTTTCATAAATTTTTTTTTTAAAATTTTCATAGTGTTTTCTTTACTTGAACTGGGAAATTTTTTTTATTTTGTTTTAATTGATTTGATTCAGATCATTGACATTCTACATCCAGAAAGACCAAATGTTTCCAAGGTTTGTTCTTTCTCCTTTTTTGATTTCTCTTCAACATCTCATGGTTTATAGAACATGTTTTGCTATCTATTTTGTTTGCTATAATGTTGTTATTGTTGTATATGTGTAGTTTATTCAAAAATTAGTGATCTAGTTTAACCTTTTGTATTGTTGATTAATTATTCTTGAAAAACAAAATCATGGGTTTGTTTTATTGGGAGGTCATTTTTTTGCCTAAGTTATGGAAGTGTAATGTGTTAATCAACTATTGTTATTCTGGTGTTGTTTATTTATTTAATTTAGTGTGTTCTTGTATAGCCATTACCTATTAATGCACATTTTCAGGTTGTATTCTATTTCTGGTAGATTTACTTTATTTGGTTCTACATATTATTTTTTGATTGGTTGTTCTACATTTTTTCCTTTTGGGTTTTCTTTTTTCTTTTTTTAATTGAAGGCAGAGCTGAAGGAAAAATTGTCTAGGATGTATGAGGTGAAAGACCCAAATGCCATCTTTGTTTTTAAGTTCCGGACCCATTTTGGAGGAGGCAAATCTACTGGTTTTTGTTTGATTTATGATTCTGTTGAGAATGCAAAGAAATACAAGACAAAATATAGGCTCATCAGGGTAATTTCTTATTTTTTCTTATTTTTGTTTTCACTTGTGTACTACTACTTGCTATCTATTTAAATGGGCATCTGCATCACCTAATTTGCACTGAAATGAACATTCTCTCTTCTATTGTTTGCAATTTCTGTTGCTTCGGTATGTATGGGTTTCGTTTTAGATTCATTTATTCAGGATCTTTTTTAGCAGCAATCATACTGTTGAATTTTTTTCTACTTCTCTTATTTGACGCAGTGCAATAATTCTCAATAAAAACATTGTTTACATTTGAATTCAGTGAAGAATTCAATCACAACATGAGAATAAGATGATAAGCTTTATTCGCATAGAGGATTAAAGATGGCACATTTTTGATCCACTTGAATGCTAAAATGTTTAAATGTATTTTGAGTGCAAAATTGTGATGGTTAGAAACCAACTTCAATTGTTCTGTGTACTATTTGATCCACCTACAATGCTAAAATGGATCAAATAGTCATATTCGTCTTTTATGGCTTTATAAACTTTTTTAAGAGAACTTAATACATTATGTTCATTCTTTTCTAAATTATTTCTGAAGATATTGAGATCTTGACTACTTGTGCTTGGAAATTCCTGTATATTGGTTAGATGATTTTTATTAGTCTGGAAATTGAAGACCTATGTTTGAGTGTTCAAATGGTCCTGATCAGTTTGGTACACATTTGCATTTAAGGAATAAATGGGATCTAGAAAGTATTTTTGCAAAATACTCAATCCTGTATGCATGCTTGTGTTAAGCTCTGAGTATGAACTATAAAGAATGGATTTTATGTAAATCACTCAATTGAATATGTTTGCTTTTGCGAGTACATGGCAGTATCAAGTCATATTGAGGTTTCCTATGTATTCTTTTGCTATCAAGATAAGAGTAACAAAGTGAGTATATGGAATTTATCTCTAAAAGTTTTTTATTTTCTTTGAAGTGTATTTATATCTTGTTTATTTCTCCTTTGTAGAACGGCCTGGACACAAAGGTGGAGAAGTCAAGGAAGCAATTAAAGAAAAGGAAGAACAAGACAAAGAAGATACGTGGTGTAAAGAAGGTAAGGAAATATACGCCCCAAAATCACCAAATTGCATCGGATTAGCATGAAACTTGGAACACACAACCACCTAGGCACGAGAGACTTGTGGAAGAAGACGGGACTCGAATCGGGTTCTCGGATTGGGAGTTAGAGCCGAATTTCTCTGACAGCAAACTAGTTCCTTAAGAAACTTAGAATTTGAGGTGTTGACGCACCAAAATCACCAAACGGTGTCAGATTAGCACGAAACTTGGCACGCATGACCGCCTTGGCACAACAGACTTGTGGAAGAAGACAGGACTCGAATCGGGTTCCTGGTTTGGGAGTTAGAGCTGAATTTTGGTCTAGACAAACCAGTTCCATAAGAAACATAGAATCCGAGGTGTTGACACTCCAAAATCACCAAATGGTGTCGGATTATCACGAAACTTGGCACAAACGACGGCCTAGGAATGAGAGACTTGTGGAAGAAAACAGGACTCGAATTGGGTTCCTGGTTTGCGAGTTAGACCCAAATTTTGGTCTAGGCAAACTAGTTCCTTAAGTAACTTAGAATTCGAGGTGTTGACGTCCCAAAATAACCAAAAAACATTGGATTAGCACGAAACTTGGCACAAACGACTGCCTAGGCACGAGAGACTTGTGAGAGAAGACAAGATTCATATCGGGTTCCCGGTTTGGGAGTTAGAGCTAGATTTCGGTGATAGCAAACTAGTTCCTTAAGAAACTTAGAACTCGAGGTGTTGACGCACGCCCCAAAATCACCAAATGGCGTCGGATTAGCACGAAACTTGGCACACCCGACTGCCTCGGCATGAGAGACTTATGGAAGAAGACGAGACTTGAATCGGGTTCCCAGTTTGGGAGTTAGTGCCGGATTTCGGTCTATACAAACTAGTTTCTTAAGAAACTTAGAATTCGAGGTGTTGATGCCCCAAAATCACCAAACGACATTGAATTAGCAGGAAACTTGGCATGCATGACCGCCTAGGCATGAGAGACTTATGGGAGAAGACAAGACTCGAATTGGGTTCCCGGTTTGCGAGTTAGAGCCGGATTTCGGTCTAGGCAAACTAGTTCCTTAAGAAACTTAGAATTCGAGGTGTTGACGCCCCAAAATCAGCAAACGGCGTCGGATTAGCATGAAACTTGGCACACACAACCGCCTTGGTACAAAAGACTTGTGGGAGAAGACAAGACTGTTAGAGTCGGATTTCGGTCTAGGCAAACTTTTTTTTTGTTTTGGTGAATAAGGGTCTAGGCAAACTAGTTCCTTAAGAAACTTAGAATTCGAGGTGTTGACGCCCTAAAATCACCAAAAGGCGTTGGATTAGCACGAAACTTGGCACACCCGACTGCCTAGGCACGAGAGAGTTGGGGGAGAAGATGGGACTCAAATCGGGTTCTTAGTTTCAGAGTTAGAGCTGAATTTCGGTGTAGGCTTAGTTCCGTAAGAAACTTAGAATTCGAGGTGTTGACAGTCCAAAATCACCAAATGGTATCGGATTAACATGAAACTTGGCACACACGACTGCCTTGGCATGAGAGACTTGTGGGAGTAGACGGGACTTGAATCAGGTTCCCGGTTTGAGAGTTAGAGCCAAATTTTGATCTAAGCAAAATTATTTACTTAATTATCTTTGTAACTGTATAGTAGTTACATTTTTATGTTTTTTTTTTTTTTTTTTTTTTTTTTTTGTAATTAACATATTAACACATAATTATATTGTCATTAATTATTTTTGTTTTTTGTTTTCAGATATTTCCCGAGTAGGAGTTTTGGGACGCCCCAAAAATGGGAACATCAGAGAATATAATAACAAATAAATACGAGGTTTTTCTAAGATTACAAAATAGGAAACGTCACTAATGAATCCTTTGATCAATAAGCAAGTAAGATCCCAGGAAAGATCAGAGGAGTCAATCTCCTTGGATAGCAAACTTACCTTTTTGACAAATCTTATCCAGGTAACACAAGGTCTACATGAGTTGACGGAAAATAAGGAATGGGTAATATAAAATATATGTATAGATATATAATAATTACAAAATCAAGTCTTAAATATAACAAGGGATCTATCACTTACAATTTCACAACACGTTTACAAACTAATTTCTAATTCTCCTAGGGTAGCCATACATCCTCAAATGCTTTAGCTTTGCCTTCGATTGGTCTAATAGTGTTCAATATCTGGCATGAAACGCCATGAGCTTTGAATGCCCAGTAAACGCACACACACCCCATCCCTTTTTCCCAATCCAATACAGCATCACATTTATAACAAGCAAGTAATGGAGCATGATATTCAAGTTAATAACAAGGATTACAAGGTTAGATGCTAGTAGCCTAGAAATCCCCCAAAGAGAATTCATCCTCCCAACCATAAGAATTGGACACCAGACTATTCAGAACTCCCTCTTTTGCTGCTTTGTTGCAGAACTTACCTCGGATGCCTACCAACGGTTATATACCGTGTAGTGCCAACCACAGGGCCTCAAAAGTGACGGCGAAAAGAAAAAAGTTTTATTACCCTAAATCCGAATGTCCCATCTGGACCCAACCTTATCTCACTAAATCAAATCATCGCAAGAGTCCGAATATGTCCGTCCCATTCTAGGGTTTACGCAATAATTGCTTGCGCAAGACTTAACTTTCAATTAGGGAGCATATTCCATCAATCCATACTTAACACATTATCATCTCTTCATTATTCATCGAAAACCCAACACCAACCCAATTAAGTTTCCCGTTGAGTTAAATGTTTTAAATTAAAGTTAGAACACTTAAGAAGGTAGTAATATCCACATAAGCATGAGCACCATCAAATCAAGAAGATAAAGAACATAACCATAATACATGCAATATCATAGCAAGACATGATCATATATTAATAAGCACATTCATGAAGACAAGAACATAAAACAACAATGCAAAACAGAATTCCCAGATTCAGTATCACTTAAAGAATAAAATTAAAAAGACCATTTTAGATTTTTTTTCCCAAACCTAAGCTCCCTATGGTTTGTAGAGAATTTTATCTAGTTTTCAGAACATCTTTCAGAAGTTTTATAGCCTTCCTAGATTTTTACTTATTTAGGAAATGCCCCAGCGCTGTCAAAGTCGTCGACTGTTACGAAAATCGGGTTTTCTCAAAAACCACTGACTCTTTTTCAATGAAACCACTTTTACTCGAACGCTAACTCCTTAAGGAAGATTTTTATGTAAAACCTAGGTCTACAATATTTTTCTACATTTTTATAGAAGCTTCGAAAGTTGGCTGTAAAACAAATTTTTCATGCACAATACTCAAAATAAGAAGATTTGTGAGAAAGGAGGCCAACTAAGGGAAATTTTCCACTTATTTTGTGATGAAAATATGCTAAATAGTATATATTTAACTCAAAAAATTATATTGAAGGTGTGCCTTTGGAAATTTTGAGAGATTGGTATGGAAAAAGATAGTTTTGTACTGATTAAGGGAAAATACAAGAAGGGTAGAACAAGGCTCAACTCATTTCCTTTTTTTTAACACAAAAACACCACTGTAACACATATGAAAATACCATCTTAAACTTCCAATAACATGTGCTGTGGCTTACTTGAGGCTTGATTGAATTGCTAGCAAACTTTCTTTCTCTTCTATCCTCCACCAAGGTCACCCTCTTCTCTTCTCTCCCTCTCCGCTGAATGAAGTGTTTATGTATGTGTTATTGTATGTAAAATGCCAAGGGAGGGGTTGTTTTTATAGGAAAATTGGTGCAAAAGGTCCAAAATACCCATTAGTTGGAATGGAATGCAATTGAGATGTATTTAGTTGGAATGTAATGGGATGAGAGATCATTAGGGAGCCTAATCATGTATTAAGGCATGATCTAGTTAGGGTTAGGCTTAAGTAGAACCAAGATAGTTACAAGTACAAGACAACTTTCCTTGGTTTAGGGGGTACCAATGATACTTTTTCCATGATTTAAGGAATTTGTCTCTACAATACCTATGATTGTAGCCTAGAGAGGGTGATGGTTGGCCATATGCTAGATTTGGGGAGATTTTTGTTGATTATATATATGAAAAATGCTTGGAACCTCCTTTTTTTGGAGATCCCCACAGCCCCCTTTAGATTTCAACCATTGATGTATGTGTGGGAACCACTCATGTACGTGTGGGACCCACTCATGTATGTGTGGGGCCTACACCATCAATGGTTGAGATCCAAAGGGGGTTGAGGGGGTCTCCAAAAAAAGGGGGTCTCAATCATTGTTGTTTTATATATATATATGAAGATATTTGTGTTCAAAATTATTTATTTAAGAAAGGTACAAGTATATATATATATGTGTGTGTGTGTGTGTGTGTACTGGTACTAGTTTGGGACAAAATGTGATTTAAGAAAAATATGAGGGCTTTGGGTTTAATTTATGAATTGGAACATTTATTTTAGTGTATAATTAAATTAAATTGGGGTTAGAGAGTTTAATTCAATTTGGTTTTCTTGTTTCGAATAAAAACGCGATCAACCAACAAACGTGATGAAGACCGGAAAAACCTAGGGTTTTCAAGTGGTAATTTCATATTTAGGGAGTCAATTAATCAGTATTAGGGTATTAGAAATGATTTCTACATTACAGAAATCGATTAGGGTTTGCGGGCTTTGTTGGCATATGTATTTTGATCCTAGGGTTGCAATTAATTAAGAAACTGAGGGACTTCAAGGAAATAATTTAAAAGTAAGGGGCTTTTAAGAAAGTAAAATTTTCAGGGGCCTCACAAGTTTGCTTCTTGTGGAATGCATGTCTGTGAAGAATGCGAATAACTTTTGTTTTTGTTACCCGCAGAGAATGATGAGGAAAACTTTTGCTTTTGGTTTATGTTATTTTGAATTGTGAACAACATTATGTATTTAAACATTATATATATATATTATGCAACATTATGTGGTGGGGTAATTTTGCTGATGTGTAGTTATGAATACAAGAATATTTTTATTATGAAGAAATTGTTATTTCTATGCAGGAATTTTTATATTATTGTGAAATTATTGGTTTCTTTTTCAAATTTTTTTTTATTTATTTAATACAAGTAAATTTGAATATTTTTAATAATTTTATTGTAGGTTTTTTTTTTTTTTTTTAATCTTTTTATTTTTTTCGCGACGACACCACATCGTCGCAAAAAAACCAAAGCTAAAATATATATATTTTTTGGCGACATAGGCAATGCCATTGCAAAAGAATTTTGGCAATAGAGGTTATGCCATCACAAAAAAAAAAAAAAAAATTCACGACAACGTTTTTTTGGCCGCCTCAAATAAAAATTTTAGCGACGGCACAACATTGCCATAGCAAAAGGTCTCATTTTTTTAACATATTATAGGCAATAGTAAAACGCCGTCGCAAAAGACAGCATTTGTCGTCGCAAAAAAAAGGTGTCGTCGCTAAAACATTTTAGCAACACCCTCTGTTGTGACCCCCCTTTGCCGTCGCTAAAAGTCATTTGAGACGATATTAGGAGTATTAGCGACGACATTTTGTTGTCGTGAAAAATTGAAAATTTTGTAGTGACATTAACAATATGATAACGACACAGTAACCACAAGTCACAAACAATCTCAAATTGCTAATTTGTAACATTTAATAATGAATATATGTATGGGAGATGTAGTAGAAAAAGTAAATTACATTTATTTTACTGTACTTTAAGGGATAAAGCAAATCCAAAGGAAAGATTACACATTATGAAATAAATCAAGGTATTTCGTGCGGACCTTGGCCATACTCTCCCAAGTTGCATCCTCAACCCTATGATGACACAAAAGCACTTTGATTAACAGAATGGTCTTACCCCTTAAGACATGTTCTTGGGTGTCTAGAACTTTAACCGGTCTCTCTTCATAAGATGAATCCTCATCAACCTCAATATCTATCTAATCTACCACATGGGATGGGTCAGGCTCATACTTATGAAGCATTGACATGTAAAATACATCGTGTACTCCAAGAGTGGTGGTGGTAGGGCAAGATGATACACAACCTCTCTTACCTGTTCTATGATGTCAAAAGGACCGATAAACCGTGGAGATAATTTCCCGCTCTGACCAAACCTCATCAATCCCCTTCTAGGTAAGATTTTCAGAAATATATGATCTTCTACCTCAAAGGACAACGGTCACCGCCTCCGATCAACATAACTTCTCTGATGTCTTTAAGCTGTAACTAATCTCTTCTGAATGAGAGCCACTTTCCTGATGGTCTCACAAACCAACTCAGGCCCAAGCGTAAGTGAATCCCTTACCTTG
The DNA here is from genome assembly GCA_036172215.1 of Camellia granthamiana. Taxonomy (NCBI): domain Eukaryota; kingdom Viridiplantae; phylum Streptophyta; class Magnoliopsida; order Ericales; family Theaceae; genus Camellia; species Camellia granthamiana. Next base: position 50,869 of record JAXFYN010001070.1, read on the forward strand.
GTCCAACAAACCGGTGACCTACAAGGATGCTCGTATAGAACTTCGAAAGGTGCTATCTCAATGCTAGCCTAATAACTATTATTATATGCAAACTCGGCTAAAAGTAAATGTTTCTCTCAAGACCCTTTGAAGTCTAACACAGAAGCCCTTAACATGTCTTCCAAAATTTGAATGGTGCGTTCGGATTGTCCATCAGTCTAAGGGTGGTAGGTAGTGCTAAAGTTTAGTTGAGTACCCAAGGCACTCTGAAGACCAGGCCACAATTTGGCGGTGAAGCGAGGATCTCTATCAGAAACTATACTCACCGGAACTCCATGGAGTCTAATAATTTCAGGAATATAAAGTTTGGCTAAGTATTCAACAAAATCCGCCACACTCATGTCAAGAAAGTGGGCGGACTTGGTGAGTCGATCCACAATTACCCATATCTCATCATTACCCTTTTGAGTTCTAGGAAAGCCTGTAACGAAGTCCATGTTGACATGGTCCCATTTCCACTCGACAATTAGTAAAGGTTGCAATATTCTCGTGCATTTTTGGTGTTCAACGTTAACTTGTTGATAGGCTAAGCATTTAGACACAAATGAGGTTGCATCCCTCTTCATATCCCTCTACCAAAATTCACGACTAAGGTCGTGGTACATTTCTGTGCCTCCCGAATGTACCACAAAGCAAGAGTAGTGGAATTCTCGAAGGACTTCATCTCTAATAGACTCAAAAGCAAACAAACGATCAAGATAATGAACACTCAAATCGTTATGAATGTTTAAACCTTTCTCTTCCTTTCCCTTGGAGATTCTCTCTTGGATAGTCTCTACTTCAGAATCACCCTGCTGTGCCTCGATGACCTGTGTGACTAATGTAGGTTGTGCAATAGCAGTGAACCACGAAACTTGTTCTGCAAACTCACGAAGTTGCAAGTCAAATTCACTAATGTTTCCCATCATCTTCCATTCTTTCATAGCAAGACTAGCTAAGGCATATACGAATTTCCTACTCAAAGCATCAACCACTACATTGGCCTTTCCAGGATGACAGTGTAACTTAAAGTCATAATCTTTCATAAATTCCACCCATCTCTGTTGACGCAAATTCAAATCTTTCTAAGGAAACAAGTACTTGAGACTCTTATGATCAGAGAACACTTCAAATTTCTCACCATACAAATAATGTCTCCAAAGTTTCAAGGCAAAAATAATAGCAACAAGTTCTAGATCATGGGTTGGATAATTTCTCTTATGAGTTTTCAATTGTCAGGAACCATATGCCACTACCCTACCCTCTTGCATCAAAACAAACCCCAAACCTTCCTTAGAAGCATTGCAATACATTGTATAACCCTGAACATGTTCTGGTATAATGAGAATAGGAGCGGTAGTCAATCTAAGCTTCAACTCTTGAAAGGATCACTCACAAGACTCACTTCAAACAAATTTCACGCCCTTACGAGTTAATCTATTCAAAGGTGATGCTATAGAGGAGAAATTTTTCACAAAGCGATTATAGTAACCGGCTAGACTCAGGAAAACTACAGATCTCAAAAGCATTCTTAGGTTGATCCCATTTCTGTACTGCCTCAATTTTGGAAGAGTCTACTGTGAATCGTCTGTAGAAACTACATAACCTAAAAACTTCACTTCTGAGAGCCAAAATTCACACTTCTTAAATTTTGCATACAAATGACGTTTCTCAGGATAATGCAGAGGTGCCCATCATGCTTCTCCTTGGAGGGCGAGTAGATAACAATGTCGTCCACAAAGATGACTACAAATTTGTCAAGAAACTCCCAGAAGAGTCGATTCATCAAGTCCATATATGTGGCAGGTGCATTGGTCAAGCCAACCGGCATGACTAGAAATTTGTAATGGCCATATCTAGTATGAAAGGCTATTTTTGGGATATCCACGTCGCTGACTTGCAATTGATGGTAACCCGACCTCAATTAATTTTTAAAAACAACACGAACCCTTGAGTTGGTCAAAATGATCGTCTAGTGTAGGCAAGGGATACATATTCTTAATCATGACCCTATTTAATTTGCAATAGTCGATGCACAATCTCAACGAACAATCTTTCCATTTAGCGAAAAAAGCTGGAGCTTCCCACGGTGAAGTGCTATGGGAACTCTTGAAGCCCTTATTTAGCAACTCTTGCAATGGTTCTTTTAGAACAACCAACTCAGTTGGTGCGAACCTAGTTAGTCTATGGAAAGCTCGACCTTCTCGTGAGCCGGTAACTCGGTATGATCGTCCAAAAAGACATCCGGGTATTCACAAACCACTCTAGAAAGTGTGTCCTGAGCCATACTACTCTCTTTGGCAAAAGCTAAGGCAAAAAGGAAACTAAAACTTGCCTCGACCCCGAAGGTCATATAACAGTGGTGTAGACATAACACAACGGTCACCCAAAAAGTAGAAGCAATCCCCACTGATGTACGGACAATAATTTTCCTACGATGATAGTCTATAGTAGCTAGATAAGTAGACAAGCAATCCAGACCTAAGATAATGTCGAAACCCGATATATCTACACCACAAAATCAAACAAAAGTTGACGCCTAACAACCTCTATTTCACAACCACAACATACTTTTCTCAACACAACTCTACCCCCCAACTGGGGACTCTACCATAAGCGCAGATGCAAACTGATCCACCTCTAACCCAAAAACCGATGCAAATGCAGAAGACATGAATGAATGCGATGCTCCAGTGTCTATCAATACACTAGCTCGAACTATTGAAGACAAGATAAGCACATCTCACGATGGTCTTGAAGACTGCTCAAATGTGGTGATAGCAAACACTTTTCTTTGTGATCTCTACTCTCCTTGATTAGGCCTGCTGCATGGATTGTGTAGATATGGCCTGTGCATGGCTCTGGATGCCTAGCCTTACTAGATTGGCTGATGAGGCTTCCTTTAACCCTGACCTATTTGGAAACCTCTTGACTAGCGAGATCCCAATACACTAGCTGACCCTATTCTCTGTGGGCAAAATTTCTTCAAATGCCCTGGTTGACCACACTGATAACAAGATGGTGCCTGACCCCATACTCTGAGGTTGGCTCTAAGAACAAGCCAACTGTGCCGGTGGCCTAACACTTTGACTACACTCTGAAGCTTTGTGACCCAGCTAGGCACATCGATAACAAGCACCGCAGGTTTGACCCGTGTTCCCAATACTCCTACCCATCACCGAACCCCATAGACTTAGTCAACTACGGTGGTGACCGAAAAAGATGATGAACCCCTAGACTTCTTAGACGACCCCAAATTACACTTAGAATTTGAGTACCCCGACCTCTTCAACTTCTATTTTTGCCTCGTCTGCCTCCACTTTAATTTCTATATGTGCTATGGCCTCCACTAGCCGATTGTAGTCCCTAACATGTTACCCACCACCTTTATCATAATTTTAGCCTCAATCTTTTCTTGAATTCCAAGCATTGACGCACTTCCATCGCCACAAGCTTGGGTGCAAAATGAGAGAGACTGGTGAAAGCGGTTTTAGACTCAACCACAGGTGTGTCCAGCTATAACAACTTCTCGAACTGTCTTCACATCGTCTCCCTAGCAGTGGGAGGGAGGAACTTCTCCTAGAAGGCATGTGTGAATGTCTCCTAAGTGTGCTCAATACAATTTTTGGCATACTTGCACCACTGTCTAGCCTCTCCCTTTAATTAATAGGCCGCCAATGCCACACGAAGCTCACCCTTATAGATGCTTAGAATCTCGAAAGATTTGATGATCAGCTCTAACCACTCATCTGTTTTCAAAGCATTAGGCTCGCCGCTGAACTCGGCAGGGTTGGAATGGGAGAATTCCTTCCTTAGGAATGAGGTTCTAGGTTCTCCTTTAACAGTTCTAGCCGCTTGCTGGCTCCCAATATATCCATGGACTCTCTAAGAGCCCCAGCCATCTCTTTTGCCAAAGTCCCTATTGTATCTTGGGCAAGTGGAGCTGCCACATTGTTTTGACCCACTCCTTTTTGAGGAGGGATCTTCGGTTAGGCCATAATATCATGACCATCCCGGCGAGGTCTACCATGACCTCTACCACATCCTGGCATCCTATAAGAAATAGAGATAAAATTAAATTCATGGCTGACTTTTCCCACACTTAGTCTCACCACCACACACGTGCTAACATGAGACCATGCATACACTTAAGTCGCATTGGGCAAACCACATAAGCACCTTATCATATAGAGCACATACGAACTACCCCTCTAAGATATTAACTTGTTCCACAGTGCTCAATGACTTCCAAGTGGAAAAAGCACTGATTAGGTGCCTTTTCAAAAGGACTTCAATGAGTGCAATGAACACAAGTCGTATCTTGGAAGTTTGATCCCATACCCACATAGCCACATGGACACATAATCATATATCAATTAACATTGCTTTATAGCATAGCAAACACACTATGGTGCAAGCCATTTCCCACGAGCTCAAAGTATTCAAATCTGGTTAGCTCTGATACCAATTTGTAATGCTCCCAAATTAATTAAATTAAAACATCGCTCATAATTTTCTTGAACATAAATCATATATCATCAATTAACAACATTAACCCAATGTTCAACTATTAGATACATTATCATTAACATAGTTCAAGAAGCTAGAGAAAATGATACAAAAAATACCTTACTGGCATTCAAATATCAAGGCAAGGCCTTGTTACATCAAAATGGATATGCAGTCCCAAAATATATATGCTCGAAGCTTCCACATAACACATTCATGAGCCTTTTTGCACCAACAAAACAAAAGAAAATCCACCTCTTGCTCATAAGAGTGGTTGCACATCACCAAGTCTTAGAAATGTTACATAGGAATGAGTTAGGTGCCCAGTAGAAATACTTATCCATATGGCATTATCATAACTAGACATATTTAATTCAATCCATGAAATTAATTTAAGAAAAGATGCTTAAATTCAAAATTTCCACAATTTCACAATTCAACACCGGGGGTAAATACACCATGAAGTCCTTAAGGAGAGTCCCAATGCATACTTATATATAAGTTTATATCTAAAAATATCTCCATATCTTTTGGCTATTAATACGGTAGGGAATTGGCACCCAGAATCATCTATTTTTCCATTCTTGCCAACTATAATACGGCAGGATCAGTGGACACCCAAAAATATTTTCCTACATTCGTCTGGCGATAAGCTCAAGACAAGGCAATTAGACACTTAGACTTTCCCTTGCACATGTACCAACAACACACAACCCTTTTCAAAGACCGACTCCTTTCCCAGACTCGCATGCTATTTACCACCCCTTAAACAACCTTTTCAAGGTTTCCAAGTGTTCATACATTCTCTAGGTAAATGTTATTAAACACCACTCAAGTAATTGAATGGAGTAATGAGGAACAATATTCATAATTCAAGAAAAAAATCATGACGTTCCAATTTCACAAGTCTCAATCAATATATATTCAAAATATCATAATCCGTCTGTCAATTTTAAAGAATTGAAAATCAATTTCATCTTTCACAAATTTTACAACTGGGGTTTTCATAAATTCGGGGCTTTTACCCCTAAATCATATTAAACACTAATTCTCAAGTCCAATATCCATAATCCAAAAGCTTTACTCAAAATCTTAAGAAACGTTTTGGTAACATTTCAATTTGAAAACACAAAATCCAATTTATAAACACCCTCATGAAATATAGCATCAATGTCACAATAACACCATATAACCATCCTCAAGATAAAGATATGCACTGTTGTAATCCCCATTGCAAGGATAAGAACAAAGAAGCTAGCGTGAAGATGAATCCTTTGAGAAATAAAAATCTAATTGGTGGAAATGCTCTATTTTCACCCAAACTTCGATTTTTGTAAGGAATTGAGGTGTAAATCTTTGTAGAATGAGATATTTCTAGAGTGAGAGAAGTGGGGTTTTGGGAGCTAGAGAGAGAGAAGAGAAGAAAGAAAAGAAAAGTGAAAAGAATGATCTAGAAAGCAACTTTTTAAGTTGCTGAAATTGTGCAGACCGCTCAAGCAGTCTTTTCACTGCTCGAGCGGTGAACTTAAACTCCTAGTATTTCCGTCTGCAAAACGAGATACTGGGGATCCCACTTATCTTCGCTTGAGCGACCACTTGACTGCTCGAGCAGCCCCCTGACCTACAAGGTGATTACTGGAAGCCTCTCTTCTCCGCTTTAGTAGTCTTTTCACCGCTCGAGTAGTCACCTGAGATGAATTGTCACAGCCAGTCTCTTAAGTTATCCTCTATTACCCTACTCAAAGTTGCCTTAATAGTCTTATTTGAGGACTTTGCTTGCCCATTTGCTTGGCTGTAATATGGGGATGAATTGAGTACTTGAATGCCATATATTTTGGCAAACTCTTTAACTTCATCACCACTAAAATCTATCCCCTGGGTGATAGTGATTGTTT